>SJYA01004903.1:0-29320 GCA_006410615.1 Neotragus moschatus
GCTCTTATCTTGTCATGGAAACAGAGGAAACTGCTGGGATTACTTTTCTAAGTTGATAGACTAATAAAAGGACTTAAAGATTTCTATTAAATAAAATTTAATAAATAGAATCATGTTTTCCTACTAGTAAGCAATACTTAGTTTTAGAAGCAAACCTCCTGGAAAAGATGGCATACTCTTTGCCAAAGTGTACTTTGTAGTTAGACAATAATCTGTGGGTAATTACTAAAATTGTAAGCTACGGGATGGTTATGAACAAAAACAAGCACAAAATTCTGCCCGTTACCAAACATCTGTAGTCTGTAAATGCAATTTTCTCAAAAACAGAGATAGATCAAAAACTATAAGATATCAATATCAATTTCTTATTGATATAAAGTCACAAGGAGAGATTGTTTTTCTATCTTACCCACTTGAATCAATCTAATGTATATTTACCTTAGCTTTATCTTTAGTGTTTTTTTTTCTTTTTTTCAAAGCCATAATCATGGAAAGAGCTCCAAAATGGAAATTGGAGAAATCAAAATGTGTCAGGTTTACTACTATGACCTTGAGCAAATCACTAAGACTCTTAGGGTCTCCAGTCTCTTAATTTGTAGACGGGCATAACAACTGCCTTGCTTATCTAATATGCTAATGGAAAGCTCAAATGAGCAATATATGGAAGAGATGTCAAAAAGCATTGCCTGATACAGAGCGGTACAGCAACAGCTCACAGGATGGGGTTCAAGCCCAGTTATGCCGTTACCAACTGTGTACCTTTAGGGAAGTCACCAAATCTCTTTCTGCCTCAGTTTCTTCCTCCACTGAATGAGGGAGCTGAACTGAAAGGTTCCTTCCATCTCCAAGAGTCTTTAACTGGGAAAACTAATGAGAAAGCTTTCTACATGCTTCTGTTTCCCATGAAAGTGATATACACTGATTAGGTACTTGTGATTCATTTTAGTCTCTGTCTTGCAAATGAAAGAAAGTCATCTTGGTTTTTATTTTGGCATGAGCAGACTCACATCCTTTAGAAATAAGGTGTGGTATTAATTTGTTAACTATATATCAGAACACTCTGATTGGAGGAAAGTGACAATCATGTAGAATTATGAGAATCATTACAAAGTATGAAATCTGAGCATAAAACTACCATTAGAAAAGAATCTGCCCTTGAAGTAAAGGAAAACAGTCCTGGTGCTACATTGCTAATAATTCCTGTTCCAATCCACCCACCCTGCACAAAGAGAGTGATCACAACTAACCAGAGAGGCAGCGCTGGCCGCGTTTGGCTATTTAACTCTCTCGGTTGTCCTCTTAATTACTTGTCCTTCTGTAGTGTTAAATTTGGATTTTGTGCACACCGCTACTAAACCCAGAACAGACGACAGGTGAAACAACGTGAGCTTTTGTTGTCAGATCTATGACACTGAGCAGGAATTGGTGTCTGCCTTGTTCACCACTGTATTCCAAACACTGAGAACTGTGCTTGGTTCATAATAGGCATTGAAACAATACCTGTGGAAACGATGGACTTGCTTCTATTTTCTGTCTTTCTTTTCAGAACTTTTGGCTTATTCTTGTATCATTAGCATACAAAGAGATAAATCACAGAAATGTAACAACAGGTAGCCCTAGCAAAAGAGATAATTGGGCAACAATAAAAGACTCACACAAATGCTTGAAATCTGCCACCTTAAAATAATCTGAATTATAAGGAATGCTTGTTGCAGAGTAAAATCACGAAATAAATAGAATCAACACAAAAACTAAAAATTGTTCTTTTTACATTATTAAAAAGACTACTTTGGACAATGTAGGAAAAAAATTGACCAATAGTTCATAAAATGGAATTAAGAATACATGAAAAAGGCTATTAATAAGTAAGTTTCTTGTGTTCCCTCCTTTTAAAACTCAAAACAGTGTGGTACGCCTTGTACCCACATCAAAGGAAACCACTAACTAAGAATAAGAGAAATGAAGGCTCAAGTCAATCTCTCTCTCCTGGTGCTGAGACACATTCTACAAAAATGTTCTTTGAATCAACAACACACTTAGAAAACCAGAAATAGAACAGGAAGATAAACACACAAGAGAAAACAACTAGGACATTGCCACACCACCTCTCCAAAACATTTTCCTTCCCAGCTAAACACAGTAAGTCCAAGAACTCTATTTGTAATGCATGCGTCCTGGTTATGGTACAAACAGATAACGGAAAATCTCTTGTCTTCAGGAAAACTGGAGCCTATGTAAGCTTATAAAATAGTATATCTGATAGAGGAAGCCTCAAAATGAAAGCACAAAGGGACCAGTGAGTAAATGAACTAATGTCTCTAAGAGAGAATTTCAGAGTATTTCAGGAAGAAGTGACAATGTATATAAATCAGCTATCAATTCTCAGTCTTCTCCTCTACTATACAACCATGTACAACCACGTGTATATGAGTGGATTTAGTTTATACAACTAGAAAAGAGCTGGCATAGTCATGCTGCAGAGGGAATTTGAGAGAATTCTGAAGAAAAGTGGGGGTAGACCCTGGGATCCTGTGCCATTCTGCAACAGGGAAAGAGGATTTTAAATGAAGGTATGCTCTGTTATCAGTGGCACTGCTCTGCAATTTCTTAAGAATCTGTAATAAGAATTTAAATCATTTTTCAATTATTTCTAATTCATTTATTCATTTACTCCATATATATTTACTGACAGGGGTAATTTCTTGAGACTGTGTTTCTACTGGCAGGCTCTGTAGAGACAGGCCTTTAAAATGAAAGCAAGAAAGTCCAGCCTTTTACAGGTTCAACAAAGACACAAATCTAGGAGACGAAAGCCATATTCCAGTACAGCTCCTTGTTCCATTCTTTGAGAACATCAGCATTTAAACCGGTTTTTATGGCAGGGCCTGGAGGCCTATCATGCACAAAATAGAAAATGTGTCTGTAGTTGTAGCCAACCAACAGATGAACTGGAACTCAGCTGTTCAAATTGGAGACAACCTGTTCACTAGGCAACTTCTTTCCGCAATTAGTCATGATGCTGTTCATTCTCTTCTAAAGGTTACAGTAGAGCATTAGCAGGTCCCATGAATTTCTCATGAGTTGTGATTAGGTGCAACCACACTCTCAGCCCTGTCAGACTGAGAATGCCATCACCCTAAATTCACCAGCATTGAAATGCCAACAATAATATCCCAAGGTCCCTTCCATTACAAAGTAGGTTTTTGCTTCAAAAAAATACCAAGATACTCTTCTAGATAGTGACCACTTAAAGCGTTCTCCCTGATTAACAATGGCATTTGTCTAATGCCCATGCAAGAATGGAAGCCTGTGGCTGTCGAAGCCAGCACAATAGAAATATCTCCTAAAAACACAATACAGTACAGATAATTCCTCAAGATTGTCCATGGGAAACTAGAGGATGAGTGTGTTGATGTCTTTTAAAACAATCTGCTAAATGCTTTTAGATCATGTGTCCTGATGACTGGCTGACCTATGTATTTTTGGCAATGTTAGTGCCCTGGAGGGCCTGACAATTTGACAAGTAGTTAAGGTCCTCAGTGTAGATGAATTTTGAAAAAGTCAAGATAAGCAGAGACTAGTTTCCTAAAAAAGTAGGCTTGTCTGATCTTTGAAATGCTAAAAGGACCATGTCAGTGGATTATCTTGAGCAAGGAAAGTTTTGTCTTGTAAAGACTGCCATTGTAAACAACTAATCCCCTGGTCAGTCATACACACTAGAAGTACACTTTCCAGGCAAGATGCAATAACTCTTTAGCTAATTAAGAGGGCAAACTAACTTGTTACATCAGATTCCCTGTCTCAGTTGTTATTTGTTGCTAATGAATACAGTCGTTACAAAGGGTGTTGTAAAGATCCAGTATGACAATGTGCAAGAAAGCCCGGTATAGCACCTCACATCAGTATTAGCTTCACAACAGAAACACAATTCACCCATGCTCAGAGAAGGTTTTTTAAGCAAGAATAAAATCTTGAGATCTCTGCACCCGGACATGTTCTGAAGCACTATTCACAGTCACCAAGTTGTAGACAAAACTTAATGTCTATCAACAGATGGATGGATAAACAAGATGTGGCATATACACACAATGGAATATTACTCGGCCTTGAAAAAAGAAGGAACTTCTGAAACACAGGAAAATATGGACAAACCTGGAGGACATAAAGTTAAGCGAAATAAGCCATCTATAGAAGGACAGTTATTATATATTTCACTCTATGAAGTATCCAAAATAGTCAAGTTCATCAAATCAAAGAGTGGAAAGATAGTTGCCATGGATCAGTGAAGAGAGAGAAATGGAAGGTGCTAATGAAGAAGCATAAAGTTTCAGTAAAACAAGATGAGTAAACCCTAGAGATCTCCTATGCAACACTGTACCTCTGGTCAATGATAATGTTGTTATTCAGTCTCTAAGTCATGTCTGATTCTTTGTGACCCCATGGACTATAGCTTTCCAGGCTCCTCCATCCATGAGATTTCCCAGGCAATAAAACTGGAGTGGGTTACCATTTCCTTCTCCAGGGGATCTTCCTAGATCTTGTACGGAACCCATGTCTCCTGCACTGGCAGGCAGGTTCTTTACCACTGAACCACCAGGGAAGCCGAATGATAATGTACTGTACACTGAAAAAATGTGTGAAAGGAAAGATCTCAGGTTAAATGAAAATAAAAATTTTTTAAAGAAGAAATGCAAAAGAAAAAAAATTTTTTGAAGCCTCATTATTAGGACCAGAATATCTGCAATATCTCCATAGGATTATAATGTAATATTATACACTTAAAATTTTATATTTTCTTATAACCAAACACTTCAAACATTTATGTTAACAACAAACCAATAGGGAAAGGAGGCAACCTCTTAAATATTGATTACTTCTGAAAGATTCAGTTTGCCCACTCGATTTCTTCAGCAGATACACAATTACCACATAAGAGACCTAGAAGGAGCTTTAGGTATCATTTCAGAAACAGTGAGACTAAGACCTGAAGAGATTAAGGGAATGCCGGACATAGCACCAGAAAGGCATTTCTTTGGATGCCACTACGATGCTTTTTGTATCATGAGGATTATTCATACATTGAAAGCATGTAAGTTATCCTTAGATGATCATACAAATAGGGGACATTTGCAAAATAAATACTGCTAACCAGTATCTTTTGTAATTTACCACCTTTAATCCTCACAAAAACTTTGCAACATAGGAATTATTAGTACTCCTAAGGTAAGGAGATGAGGCCACTGAAGGTCATAAGACCAGGAAGAGGCAAAGCTGGGACTCAGATGCTAGTCCTAGCCTAACAAATCCTGGCTCTTCTCAACATGCCTTCTGGAAGGTGACGTGAGTCTTGCAACACCCCAGCCAAGGAAAAAAATCATTTCAACTCATTTTCTGGTTCTTACGCAAAAGCTATTGATTCCAAGCTCACATACCTGTGGTGGAGTCGATGGTGAAAAAGGATGCCAGGTCTCCAAGGACGAGCTCATAGTTCACTGTTCCATACATCCCGGAATCCCTGTCTGTGGCGAGAACATTGATGACTTCGGTGCCCAGCTGCGCCTGGCCACTAAGGCTCGTCACGTAGGTTAATGGGTTAAACACAGGTTCATTATCGTTTACATCCTCCAGTTCCACACGAACAAAAGCTTGGGCACTGAGTCCACCCTGTTGGATGGATGAGAAGTGATTACAAATGGGTCTCACATGAACACTGGGATGCAGAATAAGTGAGAAGGATCCTAGAATAGACTTCTGAAACAACCAAAAGTGTGTGTGTGTATTCATTTTACTTTTAACATATATATATATATATATACATATATGCATTTTACTTTTAAACTTGAGTTGTGAGTTCGTGTGAATAACATGATATCTATACTCCAATACTGATTTCTTAAACTGGAATTATATTACCACACACGTATTTAGGTATGGCTGAATCTCTTCGCTGTTCACCTGAAACTATCACAACATTGTTAACTGGCTATACCTCAACACAGAAGAAAAAGTTTAAATAAATAAATAAAAGAAAAAAAAAACTTCTAGGAGGTAATAATTTCAGAGTAGAGGCCAAAGAGGTCTTACTTAAGATTTCCTTAAATAAGGAAATCTCTCCTGACATCCAAAGAGAAAGGAAAACAGAACATCACTTTCAATGCCCGGATAATCTTTACCTGCTAAGGAGAAGGGATAAGAGAGCACTGGAGGGAGGTGCAATTTCAAAATAGGTAACTAGGGGGAAAGCATCACTAAGAAGGTGCAATTTGAGTAAAGACGGACCCATATGAGGGGCCAGATCTGTTATTTGGAGGAAAAGCATAACAGAGATGAGAGCACACGCAAAGGCCCTGAGACAGGAGTGTGGTACATCCCAAGCCTGATCAGAATAGCAAGGAGACCGGTGGGTGATATCAGAGGGGCGGGGGAAGGTCACAAGGGGTTCTGTGGGCCTCTGAGAGGACCATGTCTCTGGCCCATCTGAGGGTTGTAAGCAGAGGAGTAGCTTGATTTGCCCCTCAAGGGCAGCAAGGCTGGAAGGAGGGAGGGAATCTAGGTAGGAGCCAGAAGAATCATCAAGTCCAGCACAGCAGGTGACAGTGAGGCAGTTTCCTACAAACTTAGTGTCAGGTTCAGTTTGAGATTTTAAATTTTCCACGTATTAGAAAAGAAATCAAGAGCCTAAAATAGTGAGAGATGGATCCCATACTGGCTTTGTGTGTGTGCTTCCTTCGTCTAAAAACAAGGAGCAGGAAGCAGCACAATAGAAGAAAATAATCCCTGCAATTTTTACTTTTCTAAAGGAAAACATATGTTCCTACTTCAAAGCACCATTTTCCGCTTCCATCTGGTATACTTTGATACTTCCATCTTCGGCAGAAGTCCTTGGTAAGTCCCAGCAGCCTGGGCTTTCTCCTTCACTTATCCTCTCCTCTCTCCCCTTTTCTGTCTCTCTCTCCCCCACTGTGGCAGGAGGCAGTGAGCAAAAGGGAAAATCACAGGCAGTGAAGCAGCAGCTTTGGCACAGGACAAAGGGAGACCGCGGTTGTGGACTCGAGGGCGCATGTGCTGAGCATGAGTGAGGGCTCAAGAGAGAGCACATCATTTACTACTGTTTGGGATGAAGCTGACTGTGAATCCAGAAATGGTTCTCATGCTCTGAGGGCCCATGTACCCAATACTGTGGACTGAAAAAGAACAGAGAAAGAATAAAACATAGTGATCTTCCATGTTCTAAGTTGAATAAAGTGCCAGGGCTATGCCAGTTTTAAATGAATACAGTAGACACAATGAGGAAAAAAAATCAATTAACATAACAGCATATCAATGAATAAAAAAAGAAAAAAGAAGCAAACAGTAGAAATAAAAATGATGTATGGCAAAAAAAATCACAATATTGTAAAGTAATTATTCTTCAATTAAAACACATTTTTAAAAATTAAAACAAAAACAGAAAAACAATGGCAGTACCATCTAGTCTGTGTCCTTGACATTTACACTGGTGCTGTGTCTTCAGCAAACCAAAGTAGCCCGTGGGTCCCAGGTGGAGTGGAGTAGGGGCTGCAGATGGGAAAGGCTGCACCCCATCTCACAAAGCCCTGCTGGTTTTTTGAGCTGGATTCTTTCCCAGTTTTGCTTTTCCTTTATCTTTCCTTCCCTTGTCCTTTTAAATTTCTCAAGATCAAGAAATCATTTAGGTTTGGGGTGGGGAGATGCTAAGAAAGCAGGTAGGAGAAGAAATGAAACAGTGGCGAACACGTGAAGAAATGAGGCTCACTCCACCTTAAGGTCTTCAAGAACAAAGATGTTCATTACTGGGCTGTCCATGAAGCCTCCGAATCAGGCCATGCTACCCAAAACAAGCAAAATGTTAGATGGACAAATCAAAGCTTGTTGCTATAGACAAGTGAATCTTCTCGCAGGAACAGTATTACATATAGATCTCAGTTTTATGAATCTAATTTTTATCTATTAAATGTGTCAACAGGGGACACTTTCCTGTCATAACCACCATTTGTGAATGAATGTTAAGTGTGCTTTACATACATTTTCTCCTTCAACTGTTATAATCTCACTTTCTAAAGACTTTTATGGGGCCCTCCATTTTTACAATAAGGAAACCAAAGCACAAAGAGCCTAAGTGACTTGTCCAAAGTAGGTGAGACTATGCACAGCAGATCTGTAACTGGAATGGAGATTCATCTGTTCCCAAAGCCCCCATGACTTGAGCCTTTTAAAGTATTGCTATGATATAAATTCAACCTTTCATGAAGGAATGTTTAAAGACCATGTTACAGGCAATGCCAACCCTGTATTTTGTCTCAGAGGAAAAAGGAAAACAGAGCCCTTGTTTACAAAGAACGTAACATTTATGAGACAAGTGCAGTACAGCTTGATCTGTGGTAAAGTGGAACAACCTGGAGCCAGAAGATCTGGATCTAATATCTGGCCCTGCCTGCCTCTGGGACCACAGCTTCGACAACATAAGATGGCCCAACTTTGAGCTGCCTCTCCCACAAAGTGGGGCCACCTGCTCACCTTGCAGGCCTGTTGTTGCAAGGAGTGATATAATATACATGGAAGCATTTATTATGGCTAACCACAACCAATTAGAAAATTTTACAGGCTCTTTATCCTAAATACGTGGGACCAGATGTATTTGTCTTGAAATTCTGAATTTTTTAAGTTTCATAAAAGACATATAGTGCATCCCAGTGAAGTCTGGAATGACGGCCCATAATCAGGAACTTAATATTCTGCTGCAAAATGGATGAATAAAGCCTCAAGGATCTCACAAATGCCGGGGACATATACCTTTCCTGGAAAGGGATTCCAGTTGGACAAATAACATTTAGAAAGAAGCTTTTAACAGAGTGCCTGACCCTTGGAAAACAGACTGAGGCCCAAGCGCCAGCTGTGCTGTGAGTGAGCTCACTAGGAGAAGGGTGGTGATGGTGGAGGGCTCTCCTGAGTGCCTCCCTGGCCTCATTAATACTTTAGTCACTGCTGGGGACCAGAGTACTAAGATGAAAAGCATCTTCACAGAGAAATCAACCCCTGTGCCTTTGGAGTGGGAGCACTGACTGCAAGACCATAGACTACCAGAGAAACTAACCCTACTGCTGCTACTGCTGCTAAGTCGCTTCAGTCATGTCCGACTCTGTGCGACCCCATAGACGGCAGCCCACCAGGCTCCCCCGTCCCTGGGATTCTCCAGGCAAGAACACTGGAGTGGGTTGCCATTTCCTTCTCCAATGCAGGAAAGTGAGAAGTGAAAGTGAAGTCACTCAGTTGTGTCTGACTCTTAGCGACCCCATGGACTGCAGCCTACCAGGCTCCTCTGCCCATGGGATTTTCCAGGCAAGAGTACTGAAGTGGGGTGTCATTGCCTTCTCCAGAAACTAACCCTAGGGAATATCAAATAGTGAGAACTTCCACAAAGGGAACCACTTGAATACAAGACCTGGCATCACCCAATCACCAGTAGCACCCAGTGCAGGATGCCTCATCCAAACAGCAAACACAACAAAAATACAAACCAAATCATCAGCAGACATGATTACCACCTCACTCAGCTTTGCACATCAGAGGAAAAAAAAAAAAAAAAAACTCATCACAAATTTCACCTTATACAAAGCTTACACAAACCACTGTACCAACCAAAAAGAAAAAAGATTTCAACATTGAACCATGGGAAAAGGAAACCTCAACACAATAAGATTAAAAAAAAAAAAAAAACGAAAAAGCAGAGAAATACTGTACAAATGAAGGAACAAATGAGAAACACAGAAGTCTAAATAAATTAAGAGAAACTAGGCAAACTATCTGAAAAAGAATTCAGAATAATGATAGTAAAGATGATTTAAAAAAAAAAAAAAACCAGAATCAATAGCAGAATATCTGAAGTGGAAGAATGAATCCATGAGCTGGAAGATAAAATGGTGGAAATAACTTTTAAAGAGCAGAATAAAGTGAAAGAATGGAAAGAACTAAGGATAGTCTTAGAGATCTCTGGGACAATATAAAATGCACCAACATTCAAATTATAGGGGTCCCAGAAGAAGAAGAGGAAGAGAAAGGGTATAAGAAAATTTTTGGAGAGCTCATAGTTGAAAATTTTGCCAATATGGAAAAGGAAATAGTCAATCAAGTCCAGGAGTTGCAAAGAGTCCCATACAGGATAAACCTAAGGAGAAACATGCCAAGACACATACTAATCAAACTAACAAAGATTAAACACAAAGAAAGAATATTAAAAGAAGCAAGGGAAAACAACAAGTAACATACAAGGGAAACCCTATAAGCTTAACAGTTGCTCTTTCAGCAGAAACTCTGCAGGCCAGAAGGGAACAGTAGGATATATTTAAAATATTGAAAGGGAAAAATCTAAAACCAAGATTACTCTACCGGGAAAGGATCTCATTCAAAATTGATGGAGAAATCAAAAGCTTATCAGACAAGCAAAAATTAAGAGAATTCAGTACCACCAAACCAGCTTTACAACAAATGTTAAAGGGACTTATAAAGTCTAGAAATATAAGAGAAGAAAAAGATCTATAAAATCAAATCCCAAACAATTAAGAAAATGGCAATAGGAACATATATATCAATAACTATTTTAAATGTAAACTGATTAAATGCATCAACCAAAAGACAGATTGGCTGAATGGATACAAAAACAAGACCCATATATATGCTGTCTACAAGAAACCCACTTCAGACAGAAAGATACATATAGACTGAAAGTGAGAGGATAGAAAAATATATTCCATGCAAATGGGAAGCAAAAGAAAGCTCAAGTAGCAATCCTCATGTCAGACAAAATAGACCTTAAAGAATATCACAAGAGATAAATAAGGACACTACACAATGATCAATGGATCAATCCAAGAAGAAGGCATAAAAATTGTAAATATCTATGCACCTAACATAGGAGCACCTCAATACATAAGATAAACACTGACAGATATAAAGGAAGAAACTGACAATAACACAACAATAGTAGGAGACTTTAACACCCCACTCACATCAATGGACAGATCATTAAAACAGAAAATCGATAAGGGAACAGAAGTCTTAAATGATACATTAGATGAAATGGTCTTCATTGATATCTTCAGGACAGTCATCCAAACACTAAAGAATACACCTTCTTCTCAAGTGAACATGGAACATTCTCCAGGCTAGACCACATCTTGGATCACCAATCAAACCTTAGTAAATTTAAGAAAATCGAAATTGTATTAAGCATCTTTTCCTACCACAGTGCTATGAGACTAGATATCAATTACAAGAAAAAAACTAAAAAAACACAAACACATGGAGATTAAACAAAAGGTTTCTAAACAACCAATAGGTTACTAAAGAAATCAAAAGTGAAATAAAAAAAATTCCTAGAAACAAATAACAATGAAAACATGACAACTCAAAACCTATGGGATGCAGCAAAAGCAGTTCTAAGAGGGAATTTTATAGCCACACAATCCTACCTCAAGAAATAAGAAAAACATCGAATAAACAACCCAACTTTACACCTAAAACAACTGGAAAAAGGAGAACAAAAAAACCCCAAAATTGGTAGAAGGAAATAAATCATGAAGATTGGAGCAGAAATAAATGAAAAAAAAAAAAGAAACAATAATAAAGATTAATAAAACTAAAAGCTGGTTCTTTGAGAAGATAAACAAAATTTACAAACACTTAGCTACACTCATCAGAGAAAATGGCACCCCACTCCAGCATTCTTGCCTGGAAAATCCCATGGACGGAGGAGCCTGGAAGGCTGCAATCCATGGGGTCACTAAGGGTCGGGCACAACTGAGCGACTTCACTTTGACTTTTCACTTTCCTGCATTGGAGAAGGAAATGGCAACCCACTCTAGAGTTCTTGCCTGGAGAATCCCAGGGATGGGGGAGCCTGGTGGGCTGCCATCTATGGGGCCGCACAGAGTCAGACATGACTGAAGCGACTTAGCAGCAGCAGCAGGAGCTACACTCACCAAGAAAAAAAGGGAGAAGAATCAAATCAACAAAATTAGAAATGAAAAAGGAGAGGTTACAACAGATAATGCAGAAATACGAAAGATTATAAGTTGTTCAGATTATTCTGAACAACTATATGGCAATAAAATGGATAACCTGGAAGAAATGGACAGATTCTTAGAAAAATTCAATCTTCCAAGACTGAACAAGGAAGAAATATAAATTATGAACAACCCTATTACAAGCACTGAAATGGAAGCTGTGATCAAAAATCTCCCAAAAAACAAAAGCCCAGGACTAGATGGCTTCACAGGAGAATTCTATCAAACAGTTAGAGAAGTTAATGCCTCTCCTTCTAAAACTCTTCCAAAAAACTGCAGACAAAAAAACACTTCCAAACTCATTCTATGAGGCCACCATCACCCTGACACCAAAACCAGACAAAGACAACACACAAAAAGAAAACTACAGGCCAATATCACTGATGAACACAGATGCAAAAATCTTCAGCAAAATTTTAGCAAACAGAATTCAGCAACATATCAAACATACACCATGATCAAGTTGGGTTTGTTCCAAGGATGCAAGGATTCTTCAATATACAAACATCAATCAGTGTGATACATCAGATTAACAATCTCAATAGATGCAGAAAAATCCTTTGACAAAATTCAGCACCCTAATGGGCATAGAAGGAACCTACTTCCACATAGTAAAGGCCTTATATGATAAGCCTACAGCAAACATTATTCTCAATGGTGAAAAACTGAAAGCATTCCCCCTAAGATAGGGAACAAGACAAGGGTGTCCACTTTCACCACTGTTATTCAACATAGTTTTGGAAGTCTTAGCTATAGCAATTAGAGAATAAAAAGAAATAAAAGGAATCCAGACAGGAAAAGAAGAAGCAAAGCTTTCACTGTTTGTAGATGACATGATACTGTACATAGAAAACCCTAAAGATACTATTAGAAAATTACTAGAGCTAATCAGTGAATTTAGCGAAGTTTCAGGATACAAAAATAATATACAGAAATCACTTGCATTTCTATATATTCACAATGAAAAATCAGAAAGAGAAATTAAGGAATAAATCTCATTCACCATTGCAATAAAAAGAATAGAATATCTAGGAATAATCTTACTTAAGGAGACAAAAGGGTCTTCCCAGTAGCTCAAATGGTAAAGAATCTGCCTGCAATGCAGGAGACCTGGGTTCGATCCCTGGGTCAGGAAAATCCTCTGAACAAGGGAATGGCACTCTACTCCAGTATTCTTGCCTGGAGAACCCCATGGACAGAGGTGCCTGGCAGGCTATAGTCTGTGGGATCGCAAAGAGTTGGATACGACTGAGCAACTAACACTACTACTACTAAGGAGAAAAAAGACCACAGGAAATTATAAGATTGATGAAAGAAATCAAAGATGACATAAACAGATGGAGAGATATTCCATGTTCCTGGGTAGGAAGAACCAATATTGTGAAAATGACTATACTACCAAATGCAATCTATTACCAATGGCATTTTCAAAGAACTAGAACAGAAAGTTTCACAATTCATATGGAAACACAAGAGACCCCAAATAGCCAAAGCAGTCTCGAGAAAGAAGAATGGAGCTGGAGGCTCTGTATCAACCTAGAGGGGTGGGACGGGGAGGTTCAAAAGGGAGGGATGTATGTATACCTATGGCTGATTCATGTTGAGGTTTGACAGAAAACAAAATTCTGTAAAGGAGTCATCCTTCAATTAAAAAAATAAATAAATTTTAAAAAATACCTTCATTTGAGTGTGAGTTAGGTTTCTCATCAAATGAGCTTTTAAACATTTCCATCTTGAGAGCATTCAGATCTACAGACAAAAGACTGGGGATCTCTGTTGCTCAGATGCAGACGCACTGTGAGCACGGAATGGAGGGAAGCCTCGGGACCCTTGAGACAGGTCCTCACAAACAAAAAGGCTCTTTCAACCCAGTGGGCGTGCAGTCCTGAGACTCGAGAAGCCCTTTTAATTTTTTTCATTTCATATATGATATTATACATGTTTCAATGCCACTCTCCCAAATCATTCCACTCTCTCCCTTGAATCGGGAGATGTGGTCCCTGAGACATCTGGAGAGTGAGGAGGACTCACTATGGTCCCTGCCAAAGGGGTTCAAGGGCAGTCTCTTTTCAGATTCCAAATCAGAATCCAGTCACCACGGCCAATCCAATCGCTTTCTTGCTCTCCTTCAGCACCTTTTCCGTAAAAGTCCGTCTCTTGCTCCTGTCCATGGAGCATTCCCAGCTACTTTTGGTTGAATGCTTCCTCACTTGAATCAAGTTTTGTTCAAATAAATTCTTAAAAGTTAAAAAAATAGGATTAAAAACAGATATTTCAAGTTAAAATAACATCCTATAAAATATAACGACATTTTTAAAAAGTCTCTGTCACATTTTAGGGTGCATGTCTTGGAGGGAGACGGAGAAAATGGGAAAAGTTTAATGAAAAGCCTTGATGGACAGATTCATGGAGCTTGATGTAAGAGTTGGGCTGTGAAGAAGACTGAGCGCCGAAGAATTGATGCTTTTGAACTGTGGTGTTGGAGAAGACTCTCGAGAGTCCCTTGGACTGCAAGGAGATCCAACCAGTCCATTCTGAAGGAGATCAGCCCTGGGATTTCTTTGGAAGGAATGATGCTAAAGCTGAAACTCTAGTACCATGGCCACCTCATGCGAAGAGCTGACTCACTGGAAAAGACTCTGATACTGGGAGGGATTGGGGGCAGGAGGAGAAGGGGATGACAGAGGATGAGACGGCTGGATGGCATCACCGACTCAATGGCCATGAGTCTGAGTGAACTCCGTGAGTTGGTGATGGACCGGGAGGCCTGGCGTGCTGCGATTCATGGGGTCGCAAAGAGTTGGACACGACTGAGCATCTGAACTGAACTGAACTGATTTAAATGCTAAGGAGGATAGATTTTATTCTGCACATCTGTAGATTCAGTAAAAAGTATGGTATGCATACCTTGAATACATATTAATAAGTATCTTAATAATTTATTAATTTTATTATTTAAACAATTTATTATTTATTAAATTTATTAATAAATTATGTGCATTCATTTACTGTCTGTATCATTTATATTAAAAATACCACAAAAGGTTTATAAGGATGAAATTCAAAGTTGTCACATTTTCCTCCTAGACCCCCACTTGGTACACTATTGCCATCATGAATGAAGGGACATGATCAAATCTGGGTTTAAGAAAAAGATACCTGAGGTGGCAATAAAAAGATGCATCTTAAAAATAAACAAAGATGTTTCTTAGTCAAAAAGTTATTAAAATGGTGAATTAACCAAGTCCAATATATTCTCTGACCCTGGATTTCTCACAGAACCTTCCAGAGGCATGTTTCTACAGGATGGGGTGAGTTCTAACGTGTTTTCCATTCTTATTTACCACAAAACTCTCGGTGGAAGGAGCATCTCAGGACGCAAGAATGCCATAGAACACAGGTGGGGAAAGCTCATCTAAGCTCACTTTCTCTATCTCCTCAAGTGTTCACCTCCCAGTCCCCTGAAACTCAACTTCTATCTAGCTCCTCAAGACTGCCCTGATCATGCAACCTCTGAAAGACTGTCCAGAACTGCCCAAATAAGCTGCTTCCAGATTCCTGGCCCTTAGAAACTGCATGACATATTAAATGCGTATTATTTAACCTGCAGTACAACTTCAATAGACAACATTAACCATGAACATATATAAGAGTGAAGGGCTAAGGCAATTTACTTTGCATATTGCTAGTCTGAGACAATGTTCCCCTAAGCCTGGAGTGGTGACATAGAGTTGAAATAGCTTTGTCTCAGCTAAATGTGGGAATTTAGAAGCTAAATGTGGGAATAACTTGTTACACAGCAACAGGTAACTGATACACCCCATAAATTCTATGTATATTTAATTTTTATTTTTAACTTTGTCATATCCTTTTTTTGTGATTCACTTTGATATAATTTTAATCTAATGTTTGAAAATTATGATGAGACTCTTAACCAATCCACCCGAATCTCAGTTCTCATAAGAAGTGCTGTGAGAGTTGGGAGTATTTGGGGAAAGCACCAGACTTGAAAGCATATCACACTGGGGACAGGAGGGCTGTCGAGGGCCGTTGATGGATATGGAAAATGTCTGCTGTTTATCTGTTCTGGCTATTGTCTACTCCCCATGCTCTGTGTTTGCCTCTGGGGCTCCTGAATAGCAGGATATTAGTATCAGGCTTTCATATTTCTTAGCATTTTCTGGGCTGTTTTTTCCCTTGCCAGTGCATTAGAGTCTACAGTTCATAACTCAATGAGCAAAGGTGAAGGGAACTGAAGGTCCAGTTTGTTAAGGGAAAAAAACGAAACAAAACAGTGAGCCATGGTGTCACCAAAGCCAAGAAAAGCAGTGTTCAAAGAACAATTTCAAGGCCTTTGAGAAGCTGAACAAAATGAAAATAAAGAAACAATCTGAGGATGTGTCACAATGTAAATCACACTCATAAGAGCAGTTTTATCAGAGGGGAGGGATGGAAAGACTGAAAAGTGAGGAAACAGATAACTATTTTAAGAAGCTCTACTGTGGGCTTCCCAGGTGGCGCTAGTGGTGAAGAACTTGCCTGCCAACGCAGGAGACAAAAGAGAGGCAGGTTCGATCCCTGGGTCAGGAAGATCCCCTGGAGGAGGAAACGGCAACCCACTCCAGTATTCTTGCCTGCAGAATCTCATGGACAGAGGAGCCTGGCAGCTACAGAGGGTCTCACAGAGTCAGACACTCCTGAAGCAACTTAGCATGCTCGCACTGTGAAAGACAGAAGAGGAAGAAAATGGTTCTTTCCAAAAGTACATGAAACTAAAAGAAAGCTTTTTTCAAAAGAAGGAAACCATTATCATGTGTTGTATGCTTACGGGAGACATTCAATTGAATTTGAGAAAATCATTATGGAAGTGAAATCCTTAAGACAGCTGGAATGGTTGGGAGCCTGATCAGCAGAGGGACTTGCTTTCGATGCAAACAGGGAAATCTGTACTTTGCTAACAGGAAAGAGGGCACAAGATGTGAGCTGAGAGCTGGCAGAAAGGTAAGGTCTCTCTCAAGCACGTATGTTATTTTTCTCCATGTTCAGCTGCTTAGGCAAGTACAGAAAAGGCAGAGTCAGGTTGATATAGGGCTGGGGTTTTACGTGGAAAGTTCTATGGGAATCAAAGAACTAAAGGGAATTTGTAACTGAGTGACTTTAAACTAGTGATCTGAACAGGAGAAGAGTTATCTATGGGTATGGAGATGGTATGTAGGTGAAGAGAAAGATTAGAATGTCTATCAGAATACTGCATGCTTGAAATCAAGGTTTCAGAGGCTGGAAACCGGAAAGTCAGGGAACTGAGAGGTTTTGGGGGTTGGATTGTTTAAAAAAAAAAAAAAAAAAAAGGACAGTAAAGTTTGCAAGAGGAAACAATGGTAGAGAGGAAAGCTGAGTGAGATGTAAAAGTCCTTGATGACAAAGAGGTTTGGAACATGACAGCAACCAGCAGAGTCCGTGATATAGTCTGATAACGCAAACTTCAAAGAGATTTGGTGTTGAAGAATGAAAGTGATAGGAACGATTTGATGCTGCAATGGGCGGCAGGAGAGCACCTGCCTCAGCACCTTAATCCTGGCTTGTGATTAGTGGAATATAGCTTCTCTGAGAGAGCAGGGAGGAGTCAGTATCCTCGAGGGATGCCTGCTTTGACCAGAGCAAGAAGATAAAGGAGCTGTCAGAGATCAGACTGAGAGCATAATAGAAGTTGCTATAGGATGGGCCAGGAGCTCCAGAGCGTGTGGTAGAAGACTGGTCTGAGTTAAAGGGTGAACAGAGGATGTGTAGGAGACTGGGCTGAACTAAAGGGAGAGCAGAAGAGCACGGGGATGAAAAGACAGATGCTGGATGGCTGAGGGGCTTAAACTTCTAGAGATAAGAAGTAGGTAAATTGGTATTTAAGACATTTTGAGATTAATCCCGGTACTGTATTAAACAATGGCAGACAAA
The DNA here is from genome assembly GCA_006410615.1 of Neotragus moschatus. Classification (NCBI taxonomy): domain Eukaryota; kingdom Metazoa; phylum Chordata; class Mammalia; order Artiodactyla; family Bovidae; genus Neotragus; species Neotragus moschatus. The sequence continues at coordinate 18,030 of SJYA01004903.1, forward strand.
GCATTTTGAGATATGATTCAGACAACTGAGCTAGAAAATGTGGGCACCTGGGCAGTGGTTTATTCCTGAAATAGGGAAGGGGTGCTGATCAATGAAATATATGACAAGAATAAACACTTGGAAAATGAGATAATACAATCTGTTAAAATTAAAATGAGCATGTCCTAAGTTTCAGTCATGCAGAATGAATGAATTTTGGAGATCTAATTCATAGCATGGTGATTATAGTTAATAATACTGTATTGTATAGTGTACTTGAAATTTGCTGAGAGTCTATCTTAAGGGTTCTCACCACTATGTTTGATGACAAATCTGTTAATTATCTTAATGTGGCCATCATTTCACAATGTATACATATAATTAAAAACACCATGCTGTATACTTTAAATATATATGATTTCAATTTGTTGATTTCATGTCAATAGAGCTGAGGGAAAAGGGAAAAAAAATGAGTATGCCCTTTTACTCAGCAAGTTTGCTTCTAGAGATTTATTTGCTTTTCACACAGAGTCTGTAGTACAACTTCAATAGTCAATATTTTATCATGAATATATATAATGGTGAAGGGCTAAGTCAATTTACTTTCTGTATTGCTAGTCTGAGACAACCATCCCCTAAGCCTGGAGTGGCGAGATAGAGTTGAAATAGCTTTATCTCAGACACATATTTCAGCTACAGTATTTGAGATGTCAAGAAAACAGAGATAGAATATTAATAGACATACACACCAAAAAAGAAACATTCATTTGCTAACAGTGAATGCTAAAAGGAAACAGGAGTTAGATATAAACATGGAATAATTCAATTACTGTGAAAAATCACTTGATTTGTAGTGTAATCCAATTACTTATTTTCATTACGTAATTTTATAGCATCCTCCTGACTTCTGTGTATGAGGTAAATAGCCAAAACTGTAGCAGAAAAAAAAATGGCCTATGTCAGAAGTACTATGGGTAGAACAGAGGAAGTGACTGAGTTTAAAAATAGTGACAGTCATCATAGGGATAAACAGAGAAGAAGCCCAGAACATCCAGGTATAAGAAAACTTCTACCGATGAATAGATATCTCTTAGCAACAACAGGCAAATGGTTCTTAGCAATTTCTTCCAAAGATCTTTCAGGACATATATTAGAAAGAGAAAGGATCAGAGGAAAAACTATAGATTATCAAGTAATTCTGTACAGTTAAAGGCCTTTGGCAAGGTGCAGTTCATTGTTTTAAATAAATTCATTATTGCCCAGTATCCGATATCTTAGATTAAAATATCTTGCCTGAGTTCGTTAATTTTTCAGATCCAAGCTAGGTGGCTTTTATGGGACAGTCTACCAAGTCATTATCAACCTTGATATCTTCATCTTTACCAACTGTTTGGATTAATAACTTGTGCTATGAGCAGATATTCCAGAGTGATGATGACAGATGAAGCCTTCACCCTGTAGATACACACAGTTCATCTCAGAAGAAACTGACAAAGATCACACTGACAGCAGAGTAAATACTTCACACCGAAGCGTGTGCGTGCACGTGCACACACACACACATGCTGCTTGCTCATGTATATTCTGAGGCAAACACAAGGAAAATTGGAGGCAGTTTTAGGTACAAACAAGGTGAAATTAGGAAGCTGTTTAAAGGCTCTGATTGGGGGCTGAGGGAAGATTCTTCTAAAATTTGTCTTTAAAAATATATCAGCAGGTCTGCCCCCAAGAGGACCTGCTTCCAGGCAGGTTAAGTGTGCAGCTCCCTCAGGGGCCCCCTGCCATTGCAGACACATGTGATGGACAAGAAGGAGAAAACAGCCACCAAGATGGAGAAGAAGGTGTCCAGGTGCTGAGGAAGGAGGAGACTCTGAGGCTCTGATAGCCCATTTTTAGATGCTAGATGCTAGAAAGACTCCTATGGTAGAAATATCATAATCCCCCACTCAGCAGTGTGGAATGTATTATTCTCTGCTCATCCCGAGAAAGATGCAATGACCCTATTCACCACACGGGTCTCTGGGTCCTGCATTTGGCAATCAAGACCTGGGAGCAAGTCAAATCATCAGGAGGTCCTTTAGGTCAAAGCGATATCAGACGGGAGCCTGGAAGACACAGCTAACTCTTCTTGGTGGCTTCCACAACAGTACAAGAGACATCTGAGACAATGACATTCATGCCTTTAACCTGGGCATGTTCACACGAGGAAGCTGTTGCCATGAGTGAACGGGGCCATGCCCAGGCCAGGCTGCCAAATGTCCGTCACCATTCAGGGCATGGTGATTGTCTGTAGAGGCTACTGGAAGACTTCAACAAAGGGGACCAACACTTACTGCATCCAAATAAAATCCAGGGAAGTCTAAGGAAAGAAGAAATGGGTACAGACTTGGATTTCCCCTTGGAGAAAAGAGCTCCCTCACTCCAATAGTCAGTGTTTAGACAGGTGTGGCCTGAATTATCAGCCACTGCTCCTTGGGTGTTGGGGTGCCTGTGGTGAGGAAGAGAAAGAGAGCCTAATGGGTGTCTACTTTATTGGCCTGTGCTTTGATGACACTGGGATGAACCACTGGTTTGTGGGACTGCTGACAGGATCTGGGTCAGAGAAAAAAAAATGTAAGTGAGGCAGAAAAAAAAAGAAAGTGAAACCCAGGGATGTCTCTGGAGGTCCACTGGTTAAAACTTCACCTTCCAACGCAGGGGGTATGGTGTTGCTCCCTGGTCAGAGAGCTATGATGCCCCACGTCTTACAATCGAAAACCTCAAACAAAACAGAAGCAATATTGCAACAAATTTAATTTTTAAAAAGTGAAAAGCGAAGGTGATAACAAGCAAGAAAGTGGGGAAGCATCATCCAGGAGCCTCGGGAGGGGCTGAAAGTTGTGGATGCAGAGGATGATATCATGATTACTGCTGAACAAGTGCCCTCTGTCCCAGGCAGCAGGAAGGAGGAAGAGAGCTCAGAAGAAGCCAGGGGCCTCTGATGGAGCCAAGTCCTCGGTGCCACATCAGGCTGGCCCTGAAGCAGGGACTGCTCTAGGTTTATGGGGCTTATTTGAAGCAGGTGAATGCCACGTAACCCTCAGACTTGCACTTCCTTGGTCTCCACAAGATGGAAGAATGGAAACGGCGGAGATGGATCCAAAAATGAAGAGCATCTGGAAGAGAAGGGGGATGAGATACAGGACTCCTTGGAAGAGAAGGGGGATGAGATACAGGACTCAGAAGGAAGAAGTAAAGATGAGGACGATGATTACAACAGAGAGGGAAGTGGGGAGGAGGGTGACTCCGCCCAGGACTGAGAAATACGGAGTGAATCCTACTGGGGAACCTGGGACTTGACACAAAGGAGAGGAAAATGCTGAGAGCAGCCCATAAGCCATGACAAAAACTTTCTCTGATGATTTAAGATGCTACAATGGGTCAGAAGTGAAACCGAGTAGTGAATTCCCTCCATACCTTTGGATGTTACTTCCAAGAAACTGGAGCAAGACAAGATAGCGGCAAAGATTTTATTTTGTGTATTCTGATACCTACCAGGGTTCTCATCAGTGCTTTGACGTCCTTTCTGGGAAAAGTCTGCACTGGCTGCATCTTCGCTTTCTGTATCCTGATGCTTTGACATCTGGGGCCTTGATTGTCCTGGAGGGGCTGCCAGGATCAGGCAAGTGTGCCTTTCCAATGTAAACAACACTCTCAAGCACTTCCCGTACTGGCTCTCTACACTCTGGGCTGATCACCCCCATAACCACCTGCTCTGCTAACCCCTGCATTGGCAGAAAGATTCTTTATCACTAGGCTACCTGGGAAGCCCCATCACCTGCCCTAATCACCCCATAATCAACTGTCCTAATCACCCCCTAGCCAGGTACCAGGTAACTAGAGACAGCCTTTATGCCCCAGGCTACTGAAACTATTCAATCTAGCCAATCTTAAGCCTGCTTATTCTGCCCCTCCCATTCCTCCCCTCTGAAACCACAACAAAGACCCTTACACAAAGTTTTCCTCTTTCCTCTGCTTCCTGATTGACCCCAGTGCTTTCCATTGTGCATACACTATGTACACTCCCTCTCATAATGTGGCATGCCCCTCCTCTTGGGATCTGTGAGTATAATAAACTCTTTTTTCAATGGCGGCCATCTCCTTACTTATATATGAATAATAATAAAATCGATATTAAGCCAAGAAGGGTGCAGACCAGGTGCCATCTAAAACAGAGCTGGGCTTAGGATGTCACCTTAACAAGAGGATGAAGTCCCCACAGGAAGGATGCTGCTATCCCAACAAAACAAGAGTGTGTTGTACTGTGTTGGAGGGTTTTCCATCTACAAAACAAAGAGTTTTTATAGAGGAATATATACATACAACATTGTACAGAATACTCACGTATGCTGTTGTCTATAACAAAATATCATAGAGGGATGGCTTATAAACAATAGAACTTTATTTCTTACAGTTCTGGAGGCTAGAAGTCTGCAATTAGGGTGCCAACATGGCTGGTTTCTGGCGAAGCCCAAGACTTCTTGCTGTGTCCTCAGACAGCAGAGAGACGCTGAGCTCTCTTGGGCTTCTTTCACAAGGACACTCATTCCATTCATGAGGGGTCCACATCCATGACCTAATCACCTCCCATAGGCTCCATCTCTTAATATCACCTTGGGTTTTAGGATTTCAAAATATGAATTTGAGGGGAACACAAACATATAGACTGTAGCTATCTTGAACTTGAAGAATGTCTCTTCTTTGATTTCTAAAAACTAGCAAAAGCTGCTACATGGTTTTACACACTTTCTTAGTTATCCTGACAATCAAATACCTTTTATAGCTGGAGAAAGGAAGCAACTCTTTTGTTCAGTCTGGGCAAGCTTTATGGAGGGATGGTGTAGTTAAAGAGGAACTTGAATTTTGCAATAGAGATTAGTGAGCTGAGAGGGAAAGAAAGCATTCTTCATAGAGTAAAAGTGTAGAGTAGGGTTCAATATGGAAGCAGAAAGAAATAGGCAAGGAGGTTTACATTAAATATCTAGAATGATTTTTTTACTGCCAGTGTTCTTAATTGATGCACTCCTTTTTTTGGCAGTAAAAAATTTCTGGCATCAAGTGATCTATTTCTATTAAGATAACCAACTAATTAGAAACAGATGTTCAACTACTGCAGCATTGGATTTAAACTGGTTATTTAATCCTAGGATGCCTTTTACAACTGTCACAAAGTCTATTAATAATATTCTTCTGAAGGCTTGGGTAAATATTTCTATATGCACATATTATATTGAGGTTTAAATAATCACATAGACTTAAATTACTCTAAACTCCTCTGTCTACTATTGTTTTTGTTTCCCACTGCTTTTCTAACATAGAAGCAAAACATTCCTGAAACCACATATACAGGGCTTGGTAAAATCTAAACAAATAGACCATGGTACTTTTATTGAGTTAAATGACTTTCCTTCTAGTTAGTTTCCACATGAATGCTGTTGTTCATTGTTCAGTCACTAACTCGTGCCGGACTCTTTGAAACCCCATGGACTGTAGCGCATCAGGCCTCCCTGTCCCTCACTATCTCCTGGAGTTTGCCCAAGTTCATGTCCATTGAACCAGTGATGCTATCTAACCATCTCATCTTCTGCCGCCCCCTTATACTATTGCTTTCAATCTTTCCCAGCATCAGGTCTTTTCCAATGAGTCAGCTCTTCACAGCAGGTGGCCAAATATTGGCGCTTCAGCTTCAGCATGAGTCCTTCCAATGAACACTCAGGGTTAGTTTCCTTTAGGCTTGACTAGTTTGATCTCCTCCCATTCCAAGGGACTCTGAAGAGTCTTCTTTAGCACCACAATTCAAAAGCATCAATTCTTTGGCACACACCCTTCTCTATGGGCTAACTCTCACATTCATACATGACTACTGGGCAAACCATAGCTTTGACTATATGATTTTGTCAGCAAAGTGATGTCTCTGCTTTTTAATATGCTGTCTGAGTTTATCATAGCTTTCTTTCCAAGGAGTAAGTGTCTTCTAATTTCATGGCTGCAGTCACCATATGTGGTGACTTTGGAGCTCAAGAAACAAATCTGCCACTTCTGCCACTTTTTCCCCATCGATTTGACATGATGTGATGGGACTGGATGCCTTGATCTTAGTTTATTTAATGTGGAGTTTTTAAAAATATAAATTTATGTATTTTAATTGGAGGTAAATTAGTTTACAATATTGTATTGGTTTTGCCATACATCAACATGAATCTGCCACAGGTATACACATGTTTCACTCTCCTCTTTCACCCTATCAAGAGGCACTTTTCACTTTCTGCCTCTAGAGTGGTATAATATGCGTATCTGGGGTTGTTGACATTTCTCACGGCAATCTTGATTTGAGCTTGTGATTCACAAAGCCCAGCATTTCACATGATGGAAGTTAAATAAGCAGGGTGACAATAGATAGCCTTGCCATACTCCTTTGTAAATTATGAACCACTCAGTTATTCCATGCCCAGTTCACTTTGCTTCTTGACCTGCATATAGGATTCTCAGGACACAGGTAAGATGGTATTGGAGAAGACTCTTGGGAGTCCCTTGGACTGGAAGATCAAACCAGTTAATCCTAAAGGAAATCAGTCCTGAATATTCATTGGAAGGACAGATGGTGAAACTGAAGCTCCAATACTTTGGCCACCTGATTTGAAGAACTGACTCATTGGAAAAGACCCTGATGCTGGGAAAGACTGAAGACAGGAGGAGAAGGGGATGCCAGAGGTGAGGTGGTTGGATGGCATCACTGACTCAATGGACATGAGTTTGAGTAAACTCCATGAGTTGGTGCTGGACAGGGAAGCCTGGTGTGCTGCAGTCCATGGGGTTGCAAAGAGTCAGACATGACTGAGTGACTGAACTGAGGTAAGATGGTCTGGTATTCCCATTTCATTAAGAATTTTCCAATTTGTTGTGATACACACAGTCAAAAGCTTTAGCATCATCCACAAGGCAGAAGTAGATGTTTTTCTAGAATTCCCTTGCTTACCCTATGATCCAGCCAATGTTGGCAATTTGATCCGTGGCTCCTCTGCCTTTTCTAATCCTAGTTCATGGTTCATGCACTGCTGAAGCCTAGCTTGAAGGCTTTTGAACATAACTTACTAGCATGTGAATTGAGCATAGCTGCACAGTAGTTTGAGCATTCTTTGGCATTGCCCTTGTTTGAGATTGGAATGAAAACTGACCTTTTCTAGTCCTGTGGCTCCAGTGGAGGGTTTCAAATTTGCTGCATCACTTTAACAGCCTCATCTTTTAGGATTTAAAATAATTCAGCCAGAATTCCATCATCGCCACTAGCTTTGTTCATAGTAATGGTTCCTAAGTTCCACTTGACTTCACACTCTAAGGTGTCTGGCTCTACATAAGTGACCACGTTATTGTGGTGATCCAGTTCATAAAGACTTTTTTTGGTATAGTTCTTCTATGTATTCTTGCCACTTCTTAATCTCGTCTGCTTCTATTATGCCCTTGCCATTTCTGTCCTTTACTGCGCCCATCCTTGCATGAAATTTTGCCTTGATATCTCCAATTTACTTGAAGAGATTTCTAGTCTTTCCCATTCTATTCTTGTCCTCAATTTCTTTGCACTGTTCAGTTAAGAAGGCCTTCTAATCTCTCCTTGCTGTTCTCTGTAACTCTGTATTCAGTTGGGTATGTCTTTTCCTTTCTTCCTTGCCTTTGGCTTTTCTTCTTTTCTCAGCAATTCATAAAGACTTCTCAGACAACAACTTTGCCTTCTTGCATTATTTTTTTCCTTGGATAGTTTTGGTCACTGCCTCCTGTACAATGTTATGAACCTCCAGCCATAGTTTTTCAGGCACTCTGTATACCAGATCTAATACCTTGAATCTATTCATCACCTCCACTGTATAATAATAAGGGGTTTGATTTAGGTCATACCTGAATGGCCTAGTGGTTTTCCCTACTTTCTTCAGTTTAAGCCTGATTTTTGCAATAAGGAGCTCATGATCTGGATCACAGTCAGCACCAGCTATTATTTTTGCTGACTGTATAAAGTTTCTCCATCTTGGGCTGCAAAGAATGTAATCAGTTTGATTTCAGTATTGACCATATGATGATGTCTATGTGTAGTCATCTTTTGTGTTGTTGAAGGGGGCGTTTGCTCTGACCAAGGTGCTCTCTTGACGAAACTCTGTTAGCCTTGGCCCTGCTTCATTTTGTACTCCAAGGCCAAACTTGCCTGTTACTCCAGGTATCTCTTGACTTCCTACTTTTGCATTCAATCCCCTATGATGCAAATACTTGCAATAAATAAATTTAGACTCATTTGTTCCATCAATTCATGCCTTATGTAGGTAGCTTCTCCCACTAATTTGAAAAATTAGACCAGAAAGGTATTAGCAGTACTGATCTACATAAGTGGGTATAAAGCAGATAAAAAAATTTTAGGAAAGTCTCTAAAACAGACTATGTAAAGAGAAGACACAGAATAATGCATATAGAAGGCTATATTTGCTGCACTGTAATGGAAAATTGAACAAGCCATACCTAAAATGTACTTGAAAATGTAGAATGATCAGGGACAACCAAAGCAATCTTGAAAATGGACAAAGCTAAAAAAGTACATGATATCATGACCTATTATAAAGCTAAACAACCAAGAGAATATATAGCTAGTACAAAGGGAGACAAATAAGTAAAAAAAATAGGGTGTCCAGAAGTAGACACACATATGTAATCACATGATTTATGACAGAGATGATACTGCACACAGTGGGGAAAGACTGCCCATTTCAGCAAATGGCACTGGGCCAACTGAATATCCACACTGGGAAAATATGAAGTTCCTCCCACGAGACTGAAATAATAAGTGCAAAAGTTAAAACAATGAAATCTTTGAAAGAAAATATCTTAATGTCCCTGTACACTGTGCTAAGTCACTTCAGTCGTGTCCAACCCTTTGCGACCCTATGGACCATGGCCTGCCAGTCTGCTCTGTCAAAGGTATTCTCCAGGCAAGAATACTGGAGTGGGTAGCCATTTCCTCCTCTGGGCTATCTTCCTGACCCAGGGATCCAACTGGAGTTTCTGGCATTGTAGGCAGATTCTTAGAGAAGGCAATGGCACCCCACTCCAGTACCCTTGCCTGGAAAATCCCATGGATGGAGGAGCCTGGTAGGCTGCAGTCCATGGGGTCACAAAGAGTCGGACACGACTGAGTGACTTCACTTTCACTTTTCACTTTCATGCATTGGAGAAGGAAATGACAACCCATTCCAATGTTCTTGCCTGGAGAATCCCAGGGATGGGGGAGCCTGGTGGGCTGCTGCCTATGGGGTCGCACAGAGTCAGACACGACTGAAGTGACTTAGCAGCAGCAGCAGCAGCAGCAGCAACAGGCAGATTCTTTACAGTCCGAGCCACCATGGAAGCCCATAATGTCCCTAGTATAAGCAAATACTTCTTAAAGGGGCAGAAAAAAGTATTGGCTGTAAAGGGAAACAAATGGGTAAACTGAGTTATATTGGAATTAAGAATTATTATTCCTCAAAAAGTTCCATTANGCAGCAGCAGCAGCAGCAACAGGCAGATTCTTTACAGTCCGAGCCACCATGGAAGCCCATAATGTCCCTAGTATAAGCAAATACTTCTTAAAGGGGCAGAAAAAAGTATTGGCTGTAAAGGGAAACAAATGGGTAAACTGAGTTATATTGGAATTAAGAATTATTATTCCTCAAAAAGTTCCATTAAGGAAAAAAAGAGGCAAGTCACAGAATTGGAGAGAATAGATGCATTAATGTATCTAACAAAGGGTTTACATGCCAGAAATGTAAAGAATTCATACAAATCAATAACAAAAGAAGTCAACAGTTTAAGAGAAAATGGGGAAAGAGTTAGATACTTCACAAAACTAGTTACAGAAATAGCCAATAAATACATGAAAAATAAATTAAAATTTTCATTTATAATTTTATAATTGAAAATTAAATATATTAATTCACTATTTATCAAGGAAATGCACACCCCAATGTGACCATCACCATGCAGGTACAGAACTGCTATCACTAAAATGACACTAAATATCAAATATTGGGGAGGATATGGAACAAATGAAATTGGTGGGAGTATAAACTGGTAAAATTATTTTGAAAAGTTGTTTGATTTTCTGATGATGTAGTAATTCCATGCTAAATATATGCCCAATACAAATGCTTACATTTGTTCAATAAATTACATGTATAACAGTGAATAGAAATCCCACCTGCCAAAGCCTAAAATGGATTCCATCAACTACAAAACAGATAAAAATGACTGTAAATTCACATAAAAGAAGACTGCAAACCAATGAGAATGAATGAACTACTGCCACATACATACACGAGTGATGTTCACAAATAATATCCTGCAAAAGAAACAATAAAAACACATACTGCATGAAATCATTCACTGAAAGCTTAAAAGCAGGTAATGTTTGGTGGTAGAAATCAAGAGAGATTATCCTTAAAGGGCAGGAGGGGTGGTCACAGTATGGGGCCAAGAGAGGGGCTTCTATGCATATGTTTTCATTTTGCAAAAAATCCCTTGAGTGTACAGTTAATGATTTGTGCAATCTTCTGTATATACTTTATATGTTAGTTTAAAAATTCACCCGAAAAAGACATAAGAGCCAAATCAAAGGTGCCCCTATAGATCTTAGGGTTTCCCTGATGGCTCAGACAATGGTCAATTAACATGAACATTAGAAAGGACCAAGTCAGCAATGCATTTACTGTGCTGTGCTTCAGTCACTCAGTCATGTCCCACTCTTTGTGACCCTGTGGACTCTAGCCCACCAGGTACCTCTGTTCACGGGGATTCTCTAGGCAAGAATACCGGAGTAGGTTGTCATGACTTCCTCCAGAAGATATTCCTTCTGGGTCTTCCCAACCCAGGGATCGAAACCAGGTCTCCTGCCTTGTAGACAGATTCTTTACTGTCTGAGTCATGAGAGAAGCCCAATAAAACTGGAGTGGGAAGCCTATCCCTTATTCTGGGTTGGCTTCTACCCAACCCAGAAATTGAATCAGGCTCTACTGCATTGCTGGTGGATTCTTTACCAAAGTAATGAATGAAACACATCAAATTTACAAAAAAAAAAAAATCAAAAATTTATAATCCAACTGAGAAAAAAATCATCAGTAATATTTAAAGACAGTAAATGCATCGACTCATTATTTTAAAAACTGATAAAATAAAGTGAAATAATCAAGCATTATATTGACTATGCCAAAGCCTTTGACTGTGTGGATCACAAGAAACTGTGGAAAATTCTGAAAGAGATG
>SJYA01004904.1:0-28845 GCA_006410615.1 Neotragus moschatus
TTTCTCTACATCTGCAAAACAACTCAGGGAATGTGCATCAGTTACTATTACTCAGGTACTTCAGAGAGGAGCTAAAGCCAAGGATATGATGGAGGGCCTGTCCCTGAAAGGCCCACAGGGCCCTGCTCAGGTACATTTTCACAATACATTTCAACTGTGTATGTACTTTTCTGGCTCTCTCACTGTACGTTCTCTAAGATCTGGGACGGGCTTTGGTTAAATTTTTATCTCCAGCAGCTAGTACATTACCAAGCCATGGTAGGTATGAAGTGAAAGGCAAGTAAACAGGTGAACAAATGTATGAATGGTTGATAATGAAATTTAGCACGTGCTGTAAAATCGTAGATCCAAGAGACATGGACTAGCAGGTCCTAAGATAGATAGGCTCTACAAAGAATAACCAAGACTTCATCAGTTTGGTAGCCTTCTAATGCAAACAGCATGATCAGCCTCTTCCGGGTTGTATCCCATGGGGAAATTGTGCACTGTGGTCTATGGAGCCCGAGACGTTGACTCCAAAATGAACTTCTGGCTGACTCATCTCAGTTCAGTGGGAACACTGAGAAGGACAGCCTCTAGCGTCAATTGCTTTCACACTAATTATCCAGCTCTTCCAGATTAAATTCAGAATAGAATGGCCAGGTCAGGCAATCTTCTTAAACTTTAATAGAAGTTAATTATTCACTGATTAAACTCATTTATACCTAATTAAAGTTTTCCTGCAGTGGGAAACACAGAGCAACATGAATTCCAGTTCTCTCCTGGGTGGGGGTGGTGTACCTGACGTAGAAACAGATGGGAAAATGTGACATTTGTGTTACATGAATTCACATGCGACAACTGAATTGTCAGCTCGAGACATAATTCTTGTAGATGACTTTCTAGGTAAATGTCATTACGACAGTAGTTCCGCATGTAGGTAATTTTTGCATCCAGTGGAATAAAGTCTTACTATAGACCAGCAATGCTTATGTGCAAGCAGCAGTTAAGCAAGATCAGAGACTGAATCTTCTGTAGGTAACTATGACTGCTTTCTGAAGCACAATCAATTGGGCCTCACCATAAATATTTATAATAAAAAACTAAAGACTTGAGGCTTAGAATGGAACCGCCATTTTATAATCGATTTTTATGAGCTCCTTTCTGAAAGCCTCTGAAATGGCAGAATCGTCTATGAAGCAGTAAAGATTGGATGCTTTGCCCTGGAAAAATAACATATGTTTATCCTAAAAAAATTAAGAAATTCTTGTGCATTTCACTTCTAACAGTCATCAGTTACAATATGCTGCTTGAAAGATGTTGCTTTCTTTACAGAGTGTTTTCTAATATTGAACATATTTCACAGTTGTAAATTCTTGCTTTGGGGATGTAATTTCCTCTCTAACAGCCTATCTTTGAATGTCTTGTTCCCTTATGATGGCAAGATTGACAGTTTTGTTTCCTAACACTATGTATCTTCAATTTAAGCCACTGTCTGAAAATGCCAATTACCATATATAAGCCATTATAAATAGAAATCTGTACAATGTCTGAGTTTCTAAGGCTAAATGGTAAATCTTTCTAAATCCATAAAGTGCTTTACAACTTTGTTATTATTTTCATTTATAATAGCAGTGATCTAAAGTTTGATTTGAAGCCCTCAAGCCACTTCAGTCTTCATGTTTTGTATACACAAAATGTTCTGAACCCCTGGATCTATAAACAGAAATGGGTATGTCCTACACCAATCCCCTGCAGAAGGAAATGGCACCCCACTCCAGTATTCTTGCCTGGAGATTCTCACAGACAGAGGAGCCTGGCAGGCTACAGTCCATGACATTAGCGACTAAACAATAATACAGATAATTAATGTTTTCTGGAAGAGACCAAAAAGTCATTTTCTTTTTTTTTTTGGAGGTGGGGGGAAGGACTAGAGAGAGCAAGATCTTCTCAAGGTCACATGTTGTTAACTTGGGTACTTCCTATAATTTTCTAGAATTAAACTGCTTTATAACTGTCTGTTTGTATGTTTTTCCCCCTGCCATACTATGAGTAAAATGCATATTTTATTTTTCTTTGCACCCAGAAACTAAAAAAAAAAAAAAAAAGAAAGAAAACTGTGCTTAGGAAACTCTCAATAAATACTTGTGGAATATGTAAAATAAGAAATACATGGAGGAGTGGACGGATGCCTGATATCCTCACAATATGCTGCCTACTATAACTGGCATGTTCATTGTCACAGATATTGGGTCATCTGAACCTATTCCCTCTTTGAAGATAAGGAATGGCTTAAAATAATTTCTGAAGGATGTAGCGATAAATGCTGATTTTGAAGATTTTAAGAGACCTTAGAAATCTTCACTGAATCATACAAAGTGTTTTCACTGGAGGAGATAAACAGCCATTGTTGTTTTTCTTAATGAATTTTCATAATCTTAAAAATATTTAAAGTCCTTGTGGGTGCATGCTAAGTTTCTTCAGTCGTGTCGGACTCTTTGTGACCCTATGGACTATAGCCTGCCGGGCTCCTCTGTCCATGGGATTCTCCAGGCAAGAATACTGAAGAGGGTTGCCATTTCCTATACCAGGGCATCTTCCCAACCCAGGGATCGAACTTGCATCTCTCACGTCTCCTACCTTAGCAGGTGGGTTCTTTACCACTAGTGCCACCTGGGAAGCAAAGCCCTTGTATGTGAGTACAGATTTCAGTGACAGAGGGTCATCAGGTCATGTTTATGTTAAATTTCTTTTTACCAGAAACTGAGAAAACACAGTTTAGAACTCAGTGTAAGCAGCTGCCTGGACAATCCAACAAGAACAGCATATCTGCCTTCTGAAAGATAGTAAACATTATTTTGAAATAGCTGTAGCTTCAGGTAGGCGGCGTTCGAGAGCATATTTCATTCTCAGAAACTTAAAGGAATAATAATAGTATTAATTATTGATTATCTGATAAAGAAGAGAAAGAGGGTGTTCTAAACAAGATAAGGATGAGATATACTAGTTTTGAAGGAAAAGACACAATTGGTTAATGGCCCTATCTTGAGAACTGGCAATCAGTGCCCCATTTTAAAAGAAGTAAAGACACAATAATTGGCAACTATTGCAGCTATTTTTTTCTTTGCCAGCCCACATCTCCTATATCTTTTGTTAATTTGATTAAAGCCAGCTGCTGTACAACCAGAAACAGAACTTTCTCACACAGGGGAGCCTCATGGTAGTAGCTATGTTCACCCAACGTGACGAGAAGTGCTTCCCAGGTGGCTCGGTGGTAAAGAACCCACCTGCCAACGCAGGAGCTCCATAAGATGCAGGTTTGATCCCTGGGTGTGGAAGATCCCATGGAGGAGGGCATGGCAACCCACTCCAGGATTCTTGCCTGGAGAATCCCATTAATTAAGGATCCTGGAGAGCAATAGTTCATGGGGTCACAAAGAGTCAGACACAACTGAGTGACTGAGCAGACACACACACACACACACACACACTCACCAACATCCAAGAAATGGCACTTCCTTGTTATTTAAATCAACTGAGAGTCATGTTTAAAAATTTGCACATTATGAAAATATAAGCCAATATGCTCTAACACGGGGTCCCGTGTTTTGACAACTGTGGGAGTTGCCGAGACCTGCATCAAGTTGTGTGCAGGGGTAGAGGCACTGGGTATGACTCCCACGGGTCCACACTGCCTGCAAGCAGTCAATGCAGGGCCCCTGCCCACATTTCTGGCCCTAGCAGGACACACTAGGTATTCCTAAAAACCCAAACATCGCCACTTTAGAGGCCCTGGGAGTCCAGACTGCATTTTCACTAACCCTGAAAATTTCTTCCAAGATTTCTTTTTAAATACATTCTCTTAATTTTTCAGCTTGTTTCCTGGTTTTGAATAGAACTACTGTCTACATTCCCTATAAACTCCCAACTCCTTTCATCACCATCCCAACCCTATAATGTCCTTTTTGTGATGCTCTCTGCTGAGAAATCCATGAAACAAGTGCACGGTTTCGAGACAGTTTTTGAAGAGCTGACCACCATGGATGCTGTGGAGTGAGCTGAGGCAAAGCCTTGAAGGGTTTCTCTGGCGCAGGTCAGACAGTCCTTTGAACAGCAAGAAATCATCATCGCTGAGTTTATCTGCTTATTCTCTCGTTTCAGGTCATCTCATATCATAGAGGGAAAAAGAAGCAAAGAAGAAAATAAACCCCCTGTGGCAAGCGTGTCTTTAAAAAAAAAGTGGTACATTTAAAAGCACCTATTTAGCCTGAAACCATCTGAAATGTCATCAAGGAAATGACATCATAGGCTCAACTGTCACTGTTAATTAGATGATACTGTCAATTAAAGGAGACAGTTGTTTTCTGATACAAACCAAAATTGGTTTAAATTATTACTGTTTCTCGCCTGATCGTCTCACAACTTGGGCACCCCGCAACCCCGCTTCCTCAGTGTCCCTCATCCAAGCAGAGGAATCACTCCCCGCCCCCCACCGCCAGGCACTTCTTGCAGAAACCAGGCAGCCAGCACCACCGCCCTGGCTCTCATCATAACCAATAAAACTCCTCTCGAACCTGTCCCGCTGCGTCAGCTTCTCACCATCTCCACGCACAGCTGTTTCACGTCCTTCTCTTCCGTCTCACTCAGATCCCTGAGATGGTACCTAAACTATCTCACGTGGCCTCTCCTGGACTACAGAATCTCTTCTCCACTTGGCAGCAGGGGGGTCACTGAAGACAAATCTGATATCATTCCCAGACATCCTGCTGCCTTATCTGTATCAAAGTCCTAAATGTTCTGGTCCCTGATGACCTGTACCTTCATTTCATCCATGATGTTTTGAAGTCTCTGACTCACTTGTCTTCCTTTCATCCCCTAAATGTGCCAAGGCCCTCTACAACCACCACTGTCTCTACCTAAAATCTGTTCCATCACTTTTTCCCTTTGGCCAAGCCCCGCTCTTCATTCAAGTGGTGGTTCTTTATGAAGGCTTTCCTTAAGCCTCCAAGACTAGAAAAGACCCTCCCCACCACACACCATCAAAACACCTTGAACTAGGAAACTATATGCAATATTCTGTAAGAAACCATAGCAGAAAAGAATATAAAAATGAATATGTATATATACATATTCCATATATGGAAATGGAAAGGAGTACGTCAAGGCTGTATATTGTCACCCTGCTTATTTAACAAAATGGTGGACTGGATGAAGCATAAGCTGGAATCAGGATTGTCAGGAGAAATATCAATAACCTCATATATGCAGATGACACCATCTTTATGGCAGAAAGTGAAGAGGAACTGAAGAGACTCTTGATGAAAGTGAAAGAGGAGAGTCAACAAGTTGGCTTAAAACTCAACTTTCAAAAAACTAAGTTCATGGCATCCAGTTCCCATCACTTCATGGCAAATAGATGGGGAAACAGTGGAAATAGTGAGAGACTTTATTACTTTGGGCTCCAAAATCACTGCAGATTGTGACTGCAGCCATGAAATTAAAAGACACTTGCTCCTTGGAAGAAAAGCTATGACCAACCTAGACAGTATATTAAAAAGCAGAGACATTACTTTGCCAACAAAGGCCCGTCTAGTCAAGGCTGTGGTTTTCCAGTCATCGTGTGTGGATGCGAGAGTTGGATCATGAAGAAAGCTGATCCCTGATGCATTGATGCTTTTGAATGTGGTGTTGGAGAAGCCTCTTGAGAGTCCCTTGGACTGAAAGGAGGTCCAACCAGTCCATCCTAAAGAAAACCAGTCCTGAATATTCAAATGAAGTTGAAATTCCAATACTTTGGCTACCTGATGCGAAGTACTGACTCATTGAAAAAAGACCCTGATGCTGGGAAAGATTGAAGGCAGTAGGAGAAGGGGATGACAGAGGATGAAAAGGTTGGATGGCATCACCGATTCAATGGATTTGAGTTTGAGCAAGCTCCAGGAATTGGTGACAGACAGGGAAGCCTGGCATGTTGCAGTCCATGAGGTCACAAAGAGTCAGACACGACTGACAGACTGAACAGAACTGAATTATGAAAAGGAGGCTATGTGTGTAACGAAGAGGGGCGGGCACTCTAAACATCAAAGATCACTAAGTAAGGAAATCCATCAGATATCAAGTTGAGGAATTTAGCATTCTTCTATGTATGGGAAGATGAAAGCCTCTGGGCTCACTGAAGTCATTCCTTTCATATAACTTCAGCTTTTTTCAGTCACTAAGTCATAACTGACTCTTTGCAACCCATGAACTGCAGAACCCCAGACTTCCCTGTCCCTCACTATCTCCCAGGAAGGTAAGTATTAGTCGATCAGTCGTGTTCAATTTTTTGCAACTCCATGGACTGTAGCTCACCAGGCTCCTGTGTCCGTGGGATTTTCCAGGCAAAATACTGGAGTAGGCTGCCGTTTCCCTCTCCAGTGGATCTCCCAGACCCAAGGATTGAACCTCAGTCTCCCACATTGCAGGCAGATTTGTTACCATCGGAGCTACCAGCGAAGCCTTATACTGTCTCCCAGTGA
This sequence comes from Neotragus moschatus, assembly GCA_006410615.1. Lineage (NCBI taxonomy): Eukaryota > Metazoa > Chordata > Mammalia > Artiodactyla > Bovidae > Neotragus > Neotragus moschatus. The sequence continues at coordinate 6,498 of SJYA01004904.1, forward strand.
AGTGAAAGTCACTCAGTCGTGTCTGACTCTTTGCGACCCATGGACTGTATAGTCCATGGATTTCTTCAGGCCAGTTTTGCTCAGATTCACGCCCATTGAGTCAGTGATGTTATCTAACCATCTCATTCTCTGCCACCCCCTTCTTCTCCCGCCTTCAGTCCTTCCCAGATGGCCAAAGCAGTGGAGTTTCCGCTTCAGCATCAGTCCTTCTAATGAGTATTCAGGACTAATTTCCTTTAGGAGTGAGTGGTTCGGTCTCCTTTTTGTGCAGTGGACTCACAAGAAGTCTCTAGCACAATTTGAAGGCACAACTCTTCAGCGCTCACGTTATAACTTGAGACCTTACCTCTCTTCTGTTTGGGCTGCATTCTAGATACACTGAGTAAGACAAAAAATGTCGAAGATTATTCGACTCTCGGGGAGCAGTTTCACCATTTTGACTACATAGCTGAAACACGCGGGTGTTATTTATGAACGAAAAATAAATGAAGAAGGCCGTACAGTGCTGTAAACGATGCCCCTCTTGCTTCAGGATTCCCTGGTACTGATGCTATTTAGAGGATTTGATTGGTGGCTCAGAGGTTAGCACATGTTCAGTAATAGAAAACCTCACAAAACGCAACCCAGCTTGAGTCTTGGCCTTAGCTGTTGCCATTCGGGTCAGCCTGAGCCTCTGAACAGACTCCTGGTCTGTCTGGAAGCCGGGACGAGCGCCTTCTGAAGGCAGGATTGGTTGCAGGAAGCAGCGGGTGAACCTCGAACATCTTAACTTCCCTTAGTGAGGCGTCTACAATGATTGCGCGCCCCTTGATGCGCACGTGCCCTGGCCTTCCCCTTGTGAATGAGTTCTTCAAAAGAAAAGACCGCCCATGCGCTCCAGGCTCCCCGATCCTCGGTGCCATTCACCCCTCAACGCGCTGTTCTACACACACCAGTGATGCAGCTTTAGCCAATAACCCCCACCCGTGACCTCTGCTCGCCAGACCCGAGACTGTGCAGTTCTCAACTTCTTGGTCTCTCTGAGGTATTCTGTAAAGTTGCTTTTCTTTTCCTAGCCATGTGCAGTCTTAGTTCTTCAACTAGAGAGGATCCTATGCCCTTTGCTTTGGAAGCAGAGTCTTAACCACTGGACCACAGGTGAAATCTCATCATTGAGGCATTTGTAAATAATCATCCCATTCTTTCAAAATTATCTTTCTTTAAGCAGCATGGATTACTGATTATCTGCTCATTTTCTCAGGATATTGTAAGGGACACTCAGGTTCAAGACGCTAACCTTTATTCACTTCTATTTTATCTCAGCACACATCCTGAGACACCTTCTTCATTTCTGATGTTTAAATACCACCTGCTAACTGATTATTTCAGACAAAGTAGTCCTCCTCACCTACACCCCGTGCTTTTAGGTAAACTAATAGTCATGTCTATTAGGTTTCAACATGCCCTCAGCTGATATCATCTTTCCTCTCCAAGCTTCACTTTTGGTTCCGTTCCCTGTGTTAGGTAACGATTCCCTTGTGCAGCAACCTACCCCAGGCTCATGTCAGGCAGTTTTCCTAAACCAGAGGTTCTTAACAGAGATCAAATTTAAATGAACCTCAGGGATGGAGCAAGGCTGCGATCAAGAGGAATGTGGATCATTGAAATCCTCCCCCAAATCTCTCAGTAAAAATGTGTGTGTGTGCTGATAACATTTTCCAAGTCAATATTTAATCTGATTCTGAAAAACTCAACTAAAGGCAAGAATCATGATTTCAGATGCTCAACTCTCCTTCAAACTCTGTACCCAACAGATTACAAAGATACTTTAATATCTATTCAAGCTGTCCCATCTACTGCTATTACCAATGTCCTATATTAAGTTCTTATAACCTTTGCTTCACAAAAGGATTATTGTCCCCAATGTAATCCATTCTCCACATTACAAAAAGACTCATCTTTCTAAATAACAAAACTAATAATACTTCTTCCCTGCCCCAAACCCTCTAAAGGATTTTAGTGACTTTCAGAAAAACTCTGCCAGGCAAACTAGGCCTTCGTGATTGTTACATGCCTGGCTCTTCCTCGCAGATCACTCCCATCTCTCTCCTTCATCTCCAGATAAACCCTTTCCCAGACCACCTTCCACCTTCTGACTCCCCAACATGCTTCCTGGGCCCCACTCCTGCCAACCCACCTTCCAGAGCCACTGGACAATGATATTCCAACCTCCAGGAGTGATCATATCTAAGCAGTTTCACTGGGTGGAACTTCAGCCCTTAATCCCGTGCCAAGTCCTCTTCATCCACCAAAACTCACTTCTGCAAACACCTGTGACCATCAGCCTCCAGGCAATTCACATATTTGAAGAAGCTTTTCCTACATTTCTTCTTTCAGTTCAGTTCAGTCGCTCAGTCACATCTGACTCAAACTGACCAGCTCACTTACTCTTTCAGCAAAGAATTGTCTACTGTGTTATCTTCTCTACTACCTTTTGCCCCTTTACATCCTTCAGTTCAGTTCAGTTCAGTCGCCTAGTCATGTCCAAATCTTTGTGACCCCATGAATCACAGCATGCCAGGCCTCCCTGTCCATCACTAACTCTGGGAGTTTACCCAAACTCATGTCCATCAAGTCGATGATGCCATCCAGCCATCTCATCCTCTGTCATCTCCTTCTCCTCCTGCCCCCGATCCCTCCCAGCATCAGAGTCTTTTCCAATGAGTCAGTTATTTGCATCAGGTGGCCAAAGTATTGGAGTTTCAGCATCAGCATCAGTCCTTCTAATGAACACCCAGGACTGATGTCCTTTAGGATGGACTGGTTGGATCTCCTTGCAGTCCAAGGGACTCTCAAGAGTCTTCTCCAACACCACAGGTCAAAAGCATCAGTTCTTTGGCGCTCAGCTTTCTTCACAGTCCAACTCTCACATCCATACATGACTCCTGGAAAAACCATGACCTTGACTAGACAGACCTTTGTTGGCAAAGTAATGTCTCTGCTTTTGAATATGCTATCTAGGTTGGTCATAATTTTCCTTCCAAGGAGTAAGCATCTTAATTTCATGGCTGCAGTCACCATCTGCAGTGATTTTGGAGCCCCCCAAAATAAAGTCAGCCACTGTTTACACTGTTTCCCATCTATTTCCCATGAAGTGATGGGACCAGGTACCATGATCTTAATATTCTGAATGCTGAGCTTTAAGCCAGCTTTTTCACTCTCCTCTTTCACTTTCATCAAGAAGCTTTTTAGTTCACTTTCCACCATTAGGGTAGTGCCATCTGCATGTCTGAGGTTATTGATATTTCTCCCAGCAGTCTTGATTCCAGCTTGTGTTTCTTCCAGTCCAGCGTTTCTCATGATGTATTCTGCATATAAGTTAAATAAGCAGGGTGACAATATACAGCCTTGACATACTCCTTTTCCTATTTGGAACCAGTCTGTTGTTCCATGTCCAGTTCTAACTGTTGCTTCCTGACCTGCCTACAGATTTCTCAAGAGGCAGATCAGGTGGTCTGGTATTCCCATTTCTTTACATCCTTACATCTCAATATTTTGTGGAGATTTTATTTTTCTGGAATACTTTGACCTAATAGAAACTACATACATTCATTCATCAGGAAAGTGTTGAATCAGATGGAGCAACCTGACCAGCTCATGTTAAGGAAATGACCATACAAGGGATAGAGACACGGTTTGGTTTCCACATAGTTTATACTCTGGTAGAGTAATAGACAGCAGTCCAATAATTACATAAATAACTGCTTAAATATAATTGGTATAGGGGATAGGAAGAGAAATAGCAAGCTGCTTTTAGCATACGTCACTGAAGGTCTACTTTAGTCAACAAGTCAGACATATTTTATTTTTACCTTGTTCAGTTTTCTAGGTAAAGAACGTTGGTTTATGCACGTGAGTGTGTGTGTGCGTGCATTTCTCAGGATGAAGCAGCAGCTTTTAGGCTCATTTCCCTGTCACCGAAATCGAGGAGCATGGCCTCTTCAGCTAACATCGCCCCTCACAAACCCACATCCTGACTNCTGATGTCCTTTAGGATGGACTGGTTGGATCTCCTTGCAGTCCAAGGGACTCTCAAGAGTCTTCTCCAACACCACAGGTCAAAAGCATCAGTTCTTTGGCGCTCAGCTTTCTTCACAGTCCAACTCTCACATCCATACATGACTCCTGGAAAAACCATAACCTTGACTAGACAGACCTTTGTTGGCAAAGTAATGTCTCTGCTTTTGAATATGCTATCTAGGTTGGTCATAATTTTCCTTCCAAGGAGTAAGCATCTTAATTTCATGGCTGCAGTCACCATCTGCAGTGATTTTGGAGCCCCCCAAAATAAAGTCAGCCACTGTTTACACTGTTTCCCATCTATTTCCCATGAAGTGATGGGACCAGGTACCATGATCTTAATATTCTGAATGCTGAGCTTTAAGCCAGCTTTTTCACTCTCCTCTTTCACTTTCATCAAGAAGCTTTTTAGTTCACTTTCCACCATTAGGGTAGTGCCATCTGCATGTCTGAGGTTATTGATATTTCTCCCAGCAGTCTTGATTCCAGCTTGTGTTTCTTCCAGTCCAGCGTTTCTCATGATGTATTCTGCATATAAGTTAAATAAGCAGGGTGACAATATACAGCCTTGACACACTCCTTTTCCTATTTGGAACCAATCTGTTGTTCCATGTCCAGTTCTAACTGTTGCTTCCTGACCTGCCTACAGATTTCTCAAGAGGCAGATCAGGTGGTCTGGTATTCCCATTTCTTTACATCCTTACATCTCAATATTTTGTGGAGATTTTATTTTTCTGGAATACTTTGACCTAATAGAAACTACATACATTCATTCATCAGGAAAGTGTTGAATCAGATGGAGCAACCTGACCAGCTCATGTTAAGGAAATGACCATACAAGGGATAGAGACACGGTTTGGTTTCCACATAGTTTATACTCTGGTAGAGTAATAGACAGCAGTCCAATAATTACATAAATAACTGCTTAAATATAATTGGTATAGGGGATAGGAAGAGAAATAGCAAGCTGCTTTTAGCATACGTCACTGAAGGTCTACTTTAGTCAACAAGTCAGACATATTTTATTTTTACCTTGTTCAGTTTTCTAGGTAAAGAACGTTGGTTTATGCACGTGAGTGTGTGTGTGCGTGCATTTCTCAGGATGAAGCAGCAGCTTTTAGGCTCATTTCCCTGTCACCGAAATCGAGGAGCATGGCCTCTTCAGCTAACATCGCCCCTCACAAACCCACATCCTGACTCTCCCGATTGTTTCTCCCTTTACAGTTTCCTAGTGTCTTTTTCCCCTTCCATTATTTCCAACTCTCTTGACTTGCATATTCATTCATGCGCTGCCTTCTATTAAACCCATTTTATCTTTTTAGAGCAACAAGGAGAGCAGGATCAGGAAAGATTCAGGAGCATGGCACTCCCCTGGCACACCAGACCGGCTGTCTTCTTCATTAGTACCATCCACGTTAGAGTGAGATTTTCCGGAAACCAGAAGCCCCGCCTTGGTTTTACTCATCGCAGCACGAGCAGCGTGTGCCAGTGCCTCATCCAGCATATCCCGCAAGTCACTCTCCTTGTTTTAATAAGCTGGCTGCACCTCTCCCTGCGTCCCTGCCAACGTGTGCTCTGCAGCTCAACGTTTTCACTACAGTTCTTAACACAGCGTCGTTGAATAACAACTACCAATAACACATCATTACATAAAACAAACATTTAAAAGAAGGAACAGATTTGGGGCTGAAGACTTCATAAATAAGTGAAAGTGTTAGTCGCTTAGGCACGCCTGACTCTGCGAACCCCATGGAGTGCAGCTCACCAGACTGCTCTGTCCATGGGCTTCTCCAGGCAAGAACACTGGAGTGGGTTGCCATTCCCTTCTCCAGGGGGATCTTCCTGAACCAGATTGAACCCAGGTCTCTCGCGTTGCAGGCATATTCTTTACTGTCCAAGCCACCGGGGAAGCCCTGAAAACTTCATCGCGACCCAGATATCACTGCTTTCCATGTTTTTCACCTCATTCATGATGGACATGAGTTTGAGTAAATTCTGGGAATTCATGATGGACAGGGAGGTCTGGCGTGCTGCAGTCCATGGAGCTCAGACATGACTGAGTGACTGAACTGAGGATGGACGGATCTGAGGCTTCAGATTGCGTCTTCCCAGTGGTTTTCATGCATCTCCTGGTTTCTGTCTCCAGAACCTGCTTTACTCCAGGCGACTGGTTTTTGTCTTTGGTGTTTGGTTAATTGGCTTTATTTTAACGTGAAACTGTCGCATTATTTTACTGACAACATTTTTTCCCTTTTCCTACCTAGTATAAATAATAATGATGTATCTTACAATAATTGAAGTGTTAGATATAATAAAATACCGTAAATGTCAGGCTTTTATAATTATCATTCTCCTGCTACGTTGAATATGTCAGCATACTCTCCTAAGAATAAGAATATTCTTCCACAAAATTGTGCTGTGTAAGGCATTTCAGTCGTGTCCGACCCTTTGCAGCCCTGTGAACTGTAGCCCGCCAGATTGCTCTGTCCATGGGCTTCTCCAGGGAAGAATATTGGAGTGGGTTGCCATACCCTCCTCAAGGGATCTTCTGGAACCAGGGATCGAACCTGAGTCTCTTATGTCTAACTTGCATTGGCAGATGCATTCTTACCACTAGCACCGCCTGATATTTATCACATCTCAGAAAATTAAAATGATATCACACTCAGCCACTATTTAAATATCTCCAATTGTCCCAAGAATGTCTTGTATAACTGTTTCTCTTTCTTCATAAGCATGAAACCAAGGTTTATATATTACGTCTGGCTATAAGTGATAATATCAACACCATGTAACAGTTCAGTAGGAACAATATTAAAAAAAAAAAACCACTATTTCAGTCATTGATATTTATTTAACTTTCATTTTAGTTTTCTCTTTTGTACCTCTTTTTTTTAACAACTGTATTGAAGTATATTTTATAAATCATAAAATGCACTCATTTCATATGTACATTTCAATGATTTTTATTATCTTTCCTGAGTAATACAACCATTACCATGAATCATTATTAGAGTTTCTCCAGAGTCCACCTCCAATGCAGGACATGCAGCTTTGATACCTCGGTCTAGACTGTCCACTGGAGGAGGAACCAGCAACCCACTCCAGTATTCTTGTCTGAAAAACCCCATGGACAGAAGAACATGGCAGGATAGAGTCCAGGGGGTTGCAAAGAGTTGGACACAACTAAGCATGCACACATTCCCCCCAGTAAGATCTCTGATGCTCAATTCTAGCTAACCCCCACTCCCATTCACAGCAGGCAACCACTGGTCTATTTCTGTCTCTATAAGTTTCCCTTTTCAGCACATATCGTACGAATGGAATCCTAAAATACATGGTCACTCTGTCACTTAGCAGAATGTTGTTGAGGAGCATTTTGTTTTAAAAATCTTACTTTAAGTCCTTTTGAATCCAACTGGCAACTTACCCACGTCTGTCACATTCTCAGAGATGAGTCCAACACCCTGCTTCCTAGGAACCAGCTCTTCCTACACCTGTTGGTTTCCATCATGGAAGGCAAACAAGCTTTAGCTCTAAGTGGTTTTCTCTCTGCCTGATATATTTTTTCCTTTGCCAGACAGTGAATTTTTGACCCTTTTTTTTTTTTTTTAGCATTCATTGTCATGATTTGGGAAGATTCTTTCTGCAAGCCGTGATCCACTCCTTCCTCCCCACCCCAACATGAAAACATACTTTACTGAGAAAGTAAACCTTTCTTTGCCTGTGAAAGATGTAAACCCACCTACCATGGGGTCTAAATTTGCAGGGGACCCACTACAGGTAGGGCTCTTCCCTGGTGGCTCAGATGGTAAAGCGTCTGCCTACAATATGAGAGATCTGGGTTTGATCCCTGGGTTGGGAAGATCTCCTGGAGAAGGAAATGGCAACCCACTCCAGTACTCTTGCCTGAAAAATCCTATGGACAGAGGAGCCTGGTAGGCTACCATCCATGGGATCACAAAGAGTCAGACTCGACTGAGTGACTTCACTCACTACAGGTAGACTCCCGGCAGCAAACCAGGTTATCTGAATTTGGCCAATAGGGAGATAGACAAACGGCTGATAGAGAAATAGACAGGTGGGTGATGGGCTGATAAACAGGCCTACACGTATGTATACAGATATAGTTCATTATAATTTTTTTTTTTTAACCAGACTACTGACATGAGGGATCTTTGTTCCCCAACTCATGCTCCCCTGCAGTAAAAGGGCAGAGTCCTAACCTCTGGAAGGCCAAGGATATCCCTTAGAATTCCATTTCTGCCCCCACCTTTTCCTCTTCCATGCTTGACCAGCCTTCCTTTGGTTAGCCTCATTCTGAGGCAGGCAGTCTCAACACGGTGATTGAGTCGTCTCTTATAAACTTAGCAAAATTTTAGGAAGAAATAAAGCCTTCTTACCTAAACAGAAAAAAATACCTTTATCAAAGGCCCTGAATTGACCCCAACCATATGGAACTCCCATCCTTAAACTAATACCGTGACTTTGGCAGCCGAGGTCGGACCAGGTGCCCCTTCCTGAGCTGGAGCAGGACCGGCCCCTCAGTGAACACAGATGCAGAGCGTAGGAGGTCAGCTCCCCAAAGGGGAGTCAGGAGCTGTTGCCAGGAAAGGGAGACTTGGGTGCTGGACGGGGAAAAGGGTAGATGTTCACCAACCTCCTCCATGTCAGATGAGGCAAGCTTGCTGCAAAGGGCCAGCGAGTAAAAGGCTTTGTGGCCCCGAGGTATGTGTCAAAATGACTCACTTCTGCCAGGATAGAGCAAAAACTGCCATAGACGATGTGTGACCAGAGGACCATGACTGTGTTCCAGAACAAGCTTATTTATAAAAATCAGCAGCAAGCCCAGTTTGGTCTGAGGCTGAGGTTTGCTAACCCTTGTTCTGTGTCGTGAACACGAGTCGCACCCGGGGACCACGGGCATGGCTCTCTCTGGCGGCTGCACAGCCTGCCCAATGGTTTTCAGTAACACACCATCCATATGCTGTTTCAAATGCCAAGCCAAAGTTCTCCTGCATACACTCTCAGTGAAAAGGATGCCCACCATGCTGTGCTGGGCTCAGTCATGTCCAGCCCTTTGCAACCCCACGGACTGTAGCCCGCCAGACTCCTCCATCTGTGGGCTTCTCCAGACAAGAATACTGGAGTGGGTAGCCATGCCCTCCTCCAGGGGATCTGCCTGGCCCAGGGATCGAACTCGTGCCTCCTATGCTTCCTGCAATGGCAGGCAAGTTCTCTATCACTAGTGCCACCTGGGAATCCCACTCATGAACAATTACTATGAAAGTAATAATGACAAATCCCAAATTGAAAGGACTTTCAGGAACTAAGCAGAATTCCTTTTGACACGATCTTTATGTTCACAGTGACTTAAACAAGGATGGAGAAAATAAGAAAAGATACTGAGAGAACCTAACATTTTAAATCACATGAGCATACTCCCTCATATCTATTTAAAATCTTGATCCTTACTAGAATTTTTAAGCATTAATATCTCTTTTACACAGGGAGACTACACTACTTCTCCATTACCAATTAAGAAAGCTAATAATTTTTAGAAAATACAGACAATTTCATACCTCTCATCTAAAATTTAAAAATATAATTTTATAAGTAATATTCCAAAAACTTTTTTTTATTTTTATTTTTTAGTTTGTTTTGCTTTACAATACTGTACTCATTTTGCCATACATTGACATAAATCAGCCATAAGTGTACCTGAGTTCCCAATCCAGACCCCCCCTCCCCCTCCCTCCCCACACCATCCCTTCGGATCATACAGAGTGAAGTGAGCCAGAAAGAAAAACACCAATACAGTATACTGACACATATATATGGAATTTAGAAAGATGGTGGTGTTAAACCTGTACATGAGACAGCAAGAGAGACACAGATGTGTAGAACAGCCTTTTGGACTCCAAAAACTTTTAAATCAAAATATAAGTAGATGAGGGTGAGTTGTTAAAGTCTGTAGGGCTCTATAATTCAGAATACCTATACTTACCTCAATAAATACAAAGTGTTTCCTAGTTTGTTACTTTCATTCTGCATCCTTAATACATTCGTAAATACAGTCCTTTCTAATTCATCAATTTTTGTGCTGCTGCTGCTGCTGCTCAGTCGCTTCAGTTGTGTCCAACTCTGTGCGACCCCCCTAAACAGCAGCCCACCAGGCTTCACCATCTCTGGGATTCTCCAGGCAAGAACACTGGAATGGGTTGCCACCTCCTTCTCCAATGCATAAAAGTGAAAAGTGAAGGTGAAGTCGCTCAGTCGTGTCAGACTCCCAGCGACCCCATGGACTGCAGCCCACCAGGCTCCTCCGCCCATGAGATTTTCCAGGCAAGAGTACTGGAGTGGGGTGCCATTGCCTTTCCCGACTTAATTATTTTAGTAGTGTTTATTATTAGTGTTTTCTACATTAGTTTTTCCACCTCCTCCCATTTGTCTGGATTTAATTTTTGCTCTATTTTTATCATCATTTGCCAAACATGAGTCACGAGTACCAATTCATATAATTCAGTTCACTGCTCTCCAATACCTGTGTATAGTTTCATCAACAGTTCTTCTTTCTTTCTGGGACAGAAAGCTTGATTCTTCTTTAGAATAAGGGACATACCTTATTTGGGAGCCTTTGAAAAATGAAACTAGTGATTCTGTAAGTGTGGTCATGTTTTCATAGCAACAGAAAAAAAATGAACACCTTGATTTGCATACTGGGCACTGGGTTCTACCTGATGCTTAAAGGTGCCAGTAAAGAAGGCAGCTTGCTCCCAAATCACACAGCCCACAGTTGGCACAGGTCTGTCTAGCTGACCATCACACCACACTGAACTTGTTAGTCGTGCAAAGTTATGTGCAGTTTTTTGCAAGCCCGTTGCCCTCTATAATCTCTCCTCCAGAAAACATGAACATGGTGGATATTAGTGCTGTGTGTGTCAGGGGTAACTTCCTGATCCCCTACAGTGAGCACTCCTGGGGGACCCCTGCTGCTGTGGGCTGCCTCCTGCCTGCAAAGCAGGGACCCTGGGACCCAGAGAGGCTCTAGTCCTTAATGAAGAATCATTCCGGTTCGTGAACTTTTCTGGAGCTCAGTTTACTCACTAAGTGGAAGAAGGAGGACTTGCCCAGCTTCACAGGATTATTGAAAAAACTCAAGTAAAACAGTTTCTTTCAAAGGACAAGGTGAGTTCTAAAGTGTCAAACAAGCAAAATGCTGATTATTAGCGGAAGCAAAGTGCAAGATGCCCCACAGCTCTCTGGTTCCCATGGAGCACTGCCCAGCAGGCGGGTGATAAATTCTTGATGAGCAGTGGTTTGCTTTTGTTTGAAATTGTCCCTTGGGTAAAGCAGCAAGCCACATTTTGTGAGGTATAAAGAAGCATAAAGTACAGTCTTCAAAAATTAGAAACTGCTGCTTTTATTGAAAGAAATGGACTTGTGAACATAACAAGCAGAAATACTTTAAAGTACATAGTAAATGGGTGATACAGTATGTACTCAAGACGGTTTTCCACTGTGTGTTTTGTACAACATGAGTCCTATTTGTCTTTCCAAGAAATCAAGTTTGTACTCAAATACAAAAGTCAACTCTGAATACTGTAAGTCCTACTTGAGGATTCCAAATGCAGATCAGGATATTAAAGACTCAGAGAAATCCTGTAGCAAAGATAGCTAATACACTTCATTTAAATCAGCAACTCCCAATGGTATTTGACCAGATAACCCTGCTTTAATTTACAAAAAGAAAAGAAAGATCAACTTTCCAAAGTAGTGTTTTTCAGCCATGTTTGGGAAATGCCATTCTGGAGGCTAAAGGTAAAGGAAAGGCCCCGTGATGAGGAGCCTGGAGGATCCCTAGAGGCAGAGTGATGGCAAGGTCAGTGAAAAGGGAAAAGGGGCTTTGTAGGTTTGGGATCTGGGGTGGGTGGAATGTTGAAGGCAGAGACCATTGGCTCTGCAAGGGTAGAAGAAGGCAGGGCAGGCATCCTTAGGTTAATCATATCGTATCCTGGTGTCTTCAGTAGGGCAAACGTTCAGTGTGTTCAGTTAATTGAGTTCACTGAACTAGGAAACTGGGATTCATATTCAGAGGGTAGTGAGTAGACGAGGTAAGTACCGCAGAGAAGTAGACGGTGAGCTGGGGAGGGAAGGGAAGACGCTGGGAGGAGGGACCTTGAGCACACGATGGCATAAGGCGGCTACCCCGCAACCCGTCTCACTCACCCTGATCGCTGTCCTGCGGCAGGGCAGTGAATGATCTCAGGTGAGGAGCAAGACAGAGGTCAGGAAGAGAGGGGGAAGCCTGAGCAGCCAAGAGTCAAGGGAACAGAGATCGCGAAGCAGGGAGTGGGGGCAGGAAGGGACTCCAGCGTGGACAAGGAAGCACAACTCTGAGATAAGGGAAACAAAAATTCTTCCTCAAAATTTATCATCAGCCTCTCAAACTGATGAATCTTATTTTTAATAGTGTCTGTAGACCCTGGATTCCTGAGCTATTTTATCTCACTATTGCCTGTAAAATGGACAAGAATTACACATTTAGGATAATTGCCACACATTATTTTTCTTTTTAAAAGCTATATCCCGCTTCCTATTTTCTGATCTCCTGATACCTTCCCCTAGTTTCCATTTTGGTACTCTAAAAATACTCTTTAGTAGCTGAATATGTTTCTTAATTCAGCCGCATCACTGCATTTAATGACACCTGTAGCCACTAATTTTATTTTGTTTAAATTATCCAAGTGTGCTCTTACCTGAACTTCAACAGCAGCTATTCTTACAAAATCTTCATTATTTTCTGACTTTCCAGAACATGTTTCTTCTTTTCCCAGTATTTTTAAAGGAATAATTAAAGCTACCAAAAGAATTGAAGGTCTGTGAAATGCACTACTTTCTGTCTCACCTTAGCAACAGACATCAGTAAGATGTGCCTGAAAGACTAGACTTTTCACTTGGCAGTTTTCTACTACTCGCTTAATTAAAAGCCTCTTCAAGGACTATTATAAAAACCTTCATTTTCAAATCAGCAGGAAACTGATCTCGCTATTGTTTTTCAGTCGCTAAGTTGTGTCTGACTCTTTGCAGCCTCATGTAGTGCACCACGCCAAGCTCCTCTGTCCTCCACTGTCTCCCAGAGTTTGTTCAGACTCCTGTCCATTGAGTCGGTGATGCCATCCAATCATCTCATCCTCTTTGGTCCCCTTCTCCTCTTGCCTTCAGCCTTTCCCAGCATCAGGGTCTTTTCCAATGAGTCGACCCTTTGCATCAGTTGGCCATAAGTATTGGAGCTTCAGCTTCAGCATCAGTCCTTCCAATGAATATATAGGGTTGATTTCCTTTGAGATTGACCGGTTGGATCTCCTTGCTGTCCGAAGACTCTCAATAGTCTGCTGTAGCACCGCAATTCAATTTCACACTCACCTTTCTTTGTGGTCCAACTCTCGCATCTCTGCATGACTGCTGGAAAAACCACAGCTTTGACTGTATGGATCTTTGTCAACAAAGTGATGTCTCTCAGCTTTAATACTGATGTGATCTGATTTGAAAGATATTTGTTAAAACTGAGTCACAAACTATTATTTCAATAACCGCTGGAGCACAGGTGGGCTTTTAAGATGGGAACAGGAAACAGCAAAGGATCTCATCATTGGTAAAGCCGTAGGTGCTTTCGTGCAAGAGTGACACTTACCAACATAACCTGACACTCTCAGGTTCAGCCAGAGCCCTGCTCAATCTGACTCCAGGCCCTACGTAGAAAGACCAAGACAGCAAAGTCTCTCCACACCCCTGACTCGGAGAAATTTAAGGAGCTTAGCAGTCCAGCATCAGCACCAAATCATGCTCACCTCTGAGTCCTGAGACCTTGTAGTAGATCAGCTACCTGAGTTTCTGCCCTTCTCCTTACACCTGAATCCTTGTTCAAGCCAGCCTCCCAGCGTGTTCGGTCCTCTGGGCTAGGATCCTGCCCTGCTTTGAGCGTCTACACCCACAGCTCTTCCTGTATCTACCTCCTATCCACCTGGCCCTGGCCCCTGCCCTGAGACAGACCTCTAGTGCTTGAGGACATATCTTGCTATGCCCTCTGCCTCCCTACCTAAACTTCTTCTCCCCTTAGACTCCCCACTGCCACATGCTGCCTGCAAGTAGGACTTCCCCTGACCTCACAAGAGAAAACCACAGTAGCTTTTTGACTGAATTTTCATTCATCAGATTCTTTTATTTACATATCTTTATTGTGGAACAGGGAGAAGGCAATGACACCCCACTCCAGTACTCTTGCCTGGAAAATCCCATGGATGGAGGAGCCTGGTAGGCTGCAGTCCATGGGGTCGCTGAAGGTCGGACATGACTGAGAGACTTCACTTTCACTTTTTGCTTTCATGCATTGGCGAAGGAACTGGCAACCCACTCCAGTGTTCTTGCCTGGAGAACCCCAGGGACGGGGGAGCCTGGTGGGCTACTATCTATGGGGTCGCACAGAGTCAGACACGACTGAAGCGACTTAGCAGTAGCAGCATTGTGGAACAGACCATGATGGTCCTTTCAGATGGTCATACTAGGGATCACATTTCTCTTGGCATCAATCATTCTCCATCTAATTTATTTTAATAACAACCAGAGCAAATTTGATGTAATCTAAGCTTTAAAAAATTCTTAATCTCTGAATAAAAATTTAACTGGCAAGCAGTAGCAAATTGTAGCAAGCACTTAATTATTTAAATTGCAATTATGCTTTTAAATTAATATAGTACGTAATTATGAGTGTGAAAAGAAATTTGGACAAGGTAGTAGAGAGGACATTGGAAGATAAGATAATAAGAGGTTCAAGGGCCCAGATCACAAAGGTCACAAAGCTTAGCACAGAGACAGTGGATGGAGGTGAAGTTGGCCAAGCACAGAAACTTGGTCAAGGGCTTGTTTTCCATAATAGGGAGAATAAATGTCCTGCTGAAAAAAATATTCTCTATAAATAATATTGAGGGAAGGAGTAAAAGAATCATATTTGTAAGTGATGACCACTCTGTCAGTGGAGTGGAAAATGATGTTGGAAGCAGGGAGGCCATTGTGGGGGTGGGGAGGTGCTCTGCTTCTGTTAAAGCGAATGAACATGAGCATAGAGGTTAACAAAATGGCTTAGACCTTAGTGCAATTATTATAACAGCATATTTAATACAGGTGCAATAACTCATGGGCTAGATTGCAGTTTTATCAGTTGTCAAAATAATGTCTTCAAGTATTATTCCTTGAGGAATTATATAGTAGAGTTGCATCAATATTAACTATCCCAACTACAATCATTGTACTATGGTTCTTAAGAGAACGTCTTTTTCTTAAAAGATATATTCTAACATATTTATAGGTAAAAGGGTTGGACTGTGAAGAAGGTTGAGCGCAGAAGAATTGTTGCTTTTGAACTGTGGTGTTGGAGAAGACTCTTGAGAGTCCCTTGGACTGCAAGGAGATCCAACCAGTCCATTCTGAAGATCAGCCCTGGGATTTCTTTGGAAGGAATGATGCTGAAGCTGAAACTCCAATACTTTGGCCACCTTATGCGAAGAGTTGACTCATTGGAAAAGAGTCTGATGCTGGGAGGGATTGGAGGCAGGAAGAGAAGGGGACGACCGAGGATGAGGTGGCTGGATGGCATCATGAACTCGATGAACATGAGTGTGAGTGAACTCTGGGAGTTCCTGATGGACAGGGAGGCCTGGCATGCTGCGATTCATGGGGTCACAAAGAGTCAGACACGACTGAGCGACTGAACTGAACTGAAGTATGTCATTTACTATCTAATGGCTAAGAAAAATAAGAGACAGATATGTCTATATCTGGAAAAACCATAGCTTTGACTAGATGGACCTTTGTTGGCAAAGCAATGTCTGTGCTTTTTAATATGCTGTCTAGTTATAATTTATTTTCATATAGAATATATGATTTCTCTCTCTCCCTCTGCTGCTGCTGCTGCTGCTGCTAAGTCGCTTCAGTCGTGTCCGACTCTGTGCGACCCCACGGACAGCAGCCCACCAGGCTCCCCCGTCCCTGGGATTCTCCAGGCAAGAACACTGGAGTGGGTTGCCATTTCCTTCTCCAATTCACGAAAGTGAAAAGTCAAAGTGAATTCGCTCAGTCATGTCCGATTCTTCCCGACCCCATGGACTGCAGCCTACCAGGCTCCTCCATCCACAGG
Organism: Neotragus moschatus; assembly: GCA_006410615.1. Classification (NCBI taxonomy): domain Eukaryota; kingdom Metazoa; phylum Chordata; class Mammalia; order Artiodactyla; family Bovidae; genus Neotragus; species Neotragus moschatus. Next base: position 22,750 of record SJYA01004904.1, read on the forward strand.
ATTTTCCAGGCAAGAGCACTGGAGTGGGGTGCCGTTGCCTTCTCCCTCTCTCCCTCTACCCTTCTGCAAATGAGAAAGAGTGAACACTAAAGCAAATGGGGAACGTGTAAACAATTAGTAAACCAGGATAAAGAAAACACAAGTTTTACTTATCGCTTCTTACAAATTTTCTGTAGCTTTTGGATTATTTTAAATGACAACTTTAGAACAAAATAAAATGTTTTTAATAAAACGAGGAAATTGTGTCATTTTGGAAAAGCTAAAAAAAAAGAGAGATTTATATGGAGTGAAAATTTGAAGGATTATATAATATGAATAAATTTATTTCTTAAGTCTTTTAACATAAGGCTGGCTTATGCATCTGACTCATTATTTAGTGACCTCTCTTCAGTCAAAAGCAAAATCTTTATAACCAATAGGACAGAACTGGGATACAAGAATTCTCGACAAAATCAGCAGGTGGAAGGCTTGCCTGGGAATCAGGGATTTCTGGCAACTGCACATTCAGTGTATGTGATGAGGGCCAACTCTGATCAAGACATGTTCACTGTCAGGAAGAGTCTAGGAGCCCTTGTCTGAAAGCTGGCTCAGGAATCAGTTTGCTCAGAGGGAATCTCCATGGACCCACAGGAGCCCTTCTAGCCTTGACACTGTTGGCATATGACACTTTGGGCATTCTTCCATTCTCACACTCATGTGACTGTATATAAATCCCTCTCCCAGGTAGGATTAAATAGCGTGATTCCAACTCTATAGTTGTCTTTTAACCTTTTCACTTTTCTTGGATATAATAAAAGATTTGATTCCTATTGATTGGACTCTAATTTTACATAAAAGGAAATCTTTTTAGTTACAAGTTGTTGCTGCTGTTCAGTTGCATCTGACTCTTTTGGGGCCCCGTGAACCGCACCATATCAGGCTCCTCTGTCCTCAGTCTCCTGGAGTTTGCTCAGATTCACGTCCACTGAGTCGGCGATGCTGCCCAACCATGTCATCCTCTGCCACCCCTTGTCGTTTTGCTTTCAGTCTTTCCCAACTCCCTCGCTGCAAGTTGGGTGGGACTCATGGTAAGATGACGGTGTGAGGAGGAAGCACGGAGCAGGGACAGANTGTCCTCAGTCTCCTGGAGTTTGCTCAGATTCACGTCCACTGAGTCGGCGATGCTGCCCAACCATGTCATCCTCTGCCACCCCTTGTCGTTTTGCTTTCAGTCTTTCCCAACTCCCTCGCTGCAAGTTGGGTGGGACTCATGGTAAGATGACGGTGTGAGGAGGAAGCACGGAGCAGGGACAGAGCTGTACCTCAGGGAAGCACTGGAAGCAGGGATCATCAGAGTTACAGGCTACAGCTCTGCTTTCTGATTTTTGTTTCAACCTCCTCTCATAACAGACTAGGTGTCTCCTCATACTTCACAATTAAGATACCACTTGCTCAGGGCCCCTGGCTTTAACAGGAATAATAAATAGATTTCAGTCACACCCTGAGTGTATCAAAACTATGCAATTTCCGTGCCAATTGGTTTTACACAAGGTCCCAAGACTATTCAATGAGAAGAATAGACTTTTCAATAAATAATATCAGAACAATGGAATTTCCACCTTTGAAAGAACGAAGTTGTATGCTTCATACCACATACAATAATTAATACCAAATGGATCAACAACCTAAATATAACAACTGAAACCGTTACTCCATTAGAAGGAAGCATAGGAGTGGATCAGTAATGGGTTCTTTGCTATGACACCAAAACCATGAGCAACAAAAGAAAAAGGAGAAAAGCTGAGCCTTCCTTAGTTATAAATGTTCATACATCAGAGGACATTATCAACAAAACAAAAGACAACCTACAGAATGGGAGAAAATATTTGCAGATCTTATATTTGACAAGGGTTTGTGTCCAGAATGTATAAAGAATCCTTAAAACTAAAGAACAAAAGGACGAACAACCCAATTTAAATTTAAACAAAGGACTTGAAAAGACACCTCATCAAAGAAAAGATTTATATCACAGTATAATATAGTATACTATAGCATAGTATAGTATAGTATAGTATAGCATAGTATAGTATGGTATAGCATAGCATAGTATAGTATAGTATAGCATAGCTTAGTATACTATAGTATATACATGGGCTTCCCATGTAGCTCAGCTGGTAAAGAATCCACCTGCATTGCAGAAGACCCCAATTCGATTCCTGGATGGGGAAGTTCCGCTTGAGAAGGGATAGGCTACCTATTGCAATGTTCTTGGACTTCCCTGGTGGCTCAGCTGGTAAAGAATCAGCCTGCAATGCAAGAAACCTGGGTTCAATCCCTGATTTGGGAAGATACCCTGAAGAAGGGAACCAGAATCTCCAGTATTCTGGCCTGGAGAATTCCATACTCTGTAGAGCTCATGAGGTCTCAAAAGGTGGGACAAAACTGACTGAACTTCACTTTCATTATATTATGTTAATGAAATGTATGTATGTATGTTATGTAATGTTATGTCCTGATGAACTCTGGAATGAGGTTCATGAGGATGTACAGGAGATAGAGACCAAGACCATCCTCATAGAAAAGAATTGCAAAAAAGCAAAATGGCTGTCTGGGGAGGCCTTACAAATAGCTGTGAAAAGAAGAGAGGNCTGGACATGAAACAACAGACTGGTTCCAAATAGGAAAAAGAGTACATCAAGGCTGTATATTGTCACCCTACTTACTTAACTTAAGCAGAAATCATAGGCACGTGCCAGAACAGCCATGGCATGAAACTCCAAGTCATCCTGCCCTGCTCCACCAAGCTGGAAGGCTCCTGCACTCACTTATAACTTCTCACAACAGACCCTGGCCTCTGTATCTCAACAACCATGCTCAGATATCCTCATCGGATGGAAGAACCAGTGGGGACAAAAGGTCCAGGTCAGCAGGGCCTCCTGGTCCTCCTTGCTCGTGAGTCACTGTGAGCTTCTAGAGTTTGCAACTGGTTCTTGCTCATGGCTTCATCCTTAGCTCCTTTTTCTAGTGTTTGCCATTGTCCAGTCACTAAGTTGTGTCTGACTCTTTCTAACCCCATGGATTGCAGCACACCAGGCTTCCCTGTCCTTCACCACCTTCAGGTATTTGTTCAAATTTATCTCCATTAGTCAGTGATGCCATCCAGCCATCTCATCTTCTGTCACCCGCTTCTCCTCCTGTCCTCAATCTTTCCCAGCATCAGGGTCTTTTCCAATGAGTTGGCTGTTAGTATCAGGTGGCCAAAGTATTGGAGCTTCAGCTTCAGTCCTTCCAGTGAGTATTCAGGGCTGACTTCCTTTAAGATTGACTGATTTTATCTTCTTGCTGTCCAAAGGATTCTCAAGAGCTCTCCAGCACCAGAGTTTGAAAGTATCAATTCTTCGATACTCAGGTTTCTTTATGGTTTGACTCTCACATCCATACATGACTACTGGGAAAACCATAGCATTCTAGTGTTTGGTGACTATTAAAGGGCAAACAAGTGAATGAATGAACATGTGGTTTTTCCTCCTTAAAACTGGCTTTAGTTGAAGTAACTCCATGTCTTAGAGACTTCTGAAGCACCCTTCTGTCAAATATTCTCAATCAAAGCTCCCATGTAAGTGCATGGACATTTGACAGACCCTGACTTTTCAGCTCTGATACAGGCATCGCAGCCAATGAGACCATTTTAGTATGCTAAATGTAAGCACCAAGGGCAAAAATAGCAATTGATTGCTTGCTGAGTTCACAGACCATAGTTATCAATAGTCTTGCTCACTGGCACACTGTAATATGCCAGCCCTGAACCCAATTTTGTGTGTTCAAAGGGAAGTACCAAAATCAATTACCAAAGAAGGATTATTTTTGTATTGCAACCTCTTGCCTTCCAGAGTAATTCAAAAATCACTACAGACCACCGCATTCACAGAAAAACACTCTTCCCCAATAGATTTTTCCTTACAAAAAAGGAGAAGAATGTGACGGGCTACTTATTGAAGGGTAAGAAATGTATAAATGTCTTTGTTTTACTGTTATTTCAGTTTGAATCCACTGTGCTTCTTTATTTAGGTCTTTAAAAGCTAAGTTGTCAAATTTAGACAGTTTATAAGTGAAGGAGAAGCTAGGATCATCACAGGGCCTGTTCTAAAGCCATTTTTCTTTTTTTATTAGCCACATTAGCATTCTATTGCCCTTTAAATGTCACTAGTTCAAGAGCGCTGCTTTCTGCATCCTGGAAATATTTCTTCTCGTCGTAATAAAACATGAGGATACAACTTCCTAGGACATAGATAAGATGGCAGGGAAACAACAAAATCAGAATCAAAACGTGTTGGGTGCTGTTAGAGACAAGACACCGGTTATTTTTCAGTCAGAGCTCTGTCACGGTTATAACATCGAGCCATTCAAGAAAGAGTTTACTTTGTTTGTTGGTATAGGCTACTGATTTTTCTTCTGTCATCTAAGCCATGATTAGGAAAATGAGATTTATTCATTCTGAGATGTGCAGAAATATGAGAGGTGCTTCCTCTTTCTGATGGAGAAAGAAAAATCACATCATGATGCCTGGCATCCTTGTAGAAGTGCCTGCAATTTGCTAGCAATCTCTGCATTACTTCCAAAGTTATATTTTTGCAGTTACAGATAAGCTTGGCAGGATAACATCCCCCACATCTCAAAACCTATAGTGAGCTAAAGCAGTAGGGTAGATGGATAGAAAAATGAGAAAGGGAAGAGAGTAAAGAATAAATGGGGGACTTCCCAGCAGTTGACACTCTGTCCTTCATTGCAGAGGGCACAGGTTCAATCCCTGGCCGGGGAACTAAGATCCCATATCCCACCTTGGGGCAAAAGAAAGAAGGAAAAGAAAAACACCAAATAGTGCACAGGACAATTCTCACAACAAAAAAAGGATAAATGAATTCTGATTTTTCTGATGTTGTAAGTCCGTGTTTAGATCTTTTAAGAAATGGAGTGAAGTGTGACTTTCATAAAATTTTCAGTGACTGATACCCAAGAAAGTACATGCAAATGATTTATTCCTTTATCTTACTCTTCCTATTGTAATTCTTAGCATTTTCTAAAATTTTGAATTCTTCTTTCATCTTTCTTTTTCCACCTATGTCCATGTGTTTTCAGCTCTCCTTCCAAAAATTTCACTAGCCAGTCTTATTTTATTTTCCATATCTTTTACAATGTCTGTGCGTTATTATTCGCTTAGTCTACCTTGACCTTTCAATTCCTTTTTCTGACTTTTAATTCTTCTCTATTTCACCTACAGCACTGTGATCAAATGAGCTTTCTGAGACATAAATCCAGGCGTGTTTTCTCTTGATAAAAACTATTCTATTTCTCCCTAATACCTATAGTGATGATTCCCAAACTGTCAGGAGAAAAGTAACATACATATAAGTTTCTATATGTCTAAATTACGTATGTGTAAAAGAAACACCAGAAGTCACCATGTGATCCACAGATCAAAAGGCTCATTTCCTAAGATACAAAAAAAAAAAAAAAAAAGAACTGGCTTCAGCAATAAGGTAAATGCATTACTACAAAGGAAGGAGTGTAACTAGTGAAGATTAAGAACCAGAGATTTTCGTGACTCTTTCATACATGGTTTCTTCTCACTGTACAACAATGCTATCTTTTCCTTTTACAAGTTTCATTTCCCTAAAAGTTACAGTTGTTCCCTCCTGGACTCACACTTTAAAAGAGTTGCTCAAAGAGAAAAACCGTTTTCTCTCTAGTTACAGGCTTTCCAACTTGGGAAAGAGTCTGATTGGCTGGCCTCAGGAGGGGAGGGCTCTGACTGGCAGTGAAGAGAAAAAGTTAAATTTTAAAAGCAATCCTTTGTTCTGATCCTTAGAGGCAAGTCATGACTCATGGAAAAAGAACCTGCCCCCTATCTGATGACCTATAGTCTAGTTTTCTGGCCCTCACAAGAGACCCCCCCGGCCCCGGGTAATTGTTTTTCTGTTAAACTTTAATTGGCTAACCGCCGCAAGGTGGTCAATCAGCCTTGTTAGCCTGATAATTTCCAGACCAATCTCCGTAAAGGTCAAGCTATGCCCACCAATCAGTTTGTTTAGATTGTCTTCACCCCACCTATACCTACTT
>SJYA01004905.1:0-29390 GCA_006410615.1 Neotragus moschatus
TTTGCTATAGTCAATATAGCAGAAGTAGATTTTTTTCTGGAAAAATATGGCTTCTCAGGTGGCTCTAGTGGTAAAGAACTGACTTGCCTATGCAGGAGATGCAAGAAAAGTAGGTTCAGTCCCTCAATGAGGAAGATCCCATGGAGGAGGCCATGGCAGCTCACTCCAGTAATCTTGCCTGGGGAATACCTTGGATAGAGGAGCCTGACAGGCTACAGTCCACAGGGTCACAAAAAGTTGGACAAGACTGAAGCAACTTAATATACATGCAAATATGTGTGTCTGTCTGTCTGTGTGTCTGTAGACAGAGAGAGAGAGAGAGAGAGATTTCTTACAGTATAGGAATTGCCTCATGTGACTGTGGGGGCTAAGACCAAAATTTGTATATTAGGCCAGTTGACTAGAGAGTCACGAAGTTAATGCTGCAGTTTAATTCAAAAGCAGTCTGCTGGCAGAACTCTCTTTCTTCTGGTGAACACAGTCTTTTTCCATCAAGTCTTTCAAGTGATTAGATGAGGCCCACTCACTCATAATCTCATCTGAAAAAAATCTCCATAGAAACTTCTAGAATCAGTTCAGTTGCTCAGTCGTGTCCAACTCTTTGTGATCCCAAGGACTGCAGCATGCCAGCCTTTCCTGCCCATCACCAATTCCTGAAGCTTACTCAAACTCATCTCCATCAAGTCAGTGATGCCATCCAACCATCTCATCCTCTGTCGTCCCCTTCTCCTCCCGCCTTCAATCTTTCCCAGCATCAGGGTCTTTTCCAGTGAGTCAGTTCTTTATTCAGGTGGCCAAAGTATTGGAGTTTCAGCTTCAGCATCAGTTCTTCTTCTAGAATAATAATCAACTAAATAGCTGGATGCAGCCAGGTTAAGATACAAAATTAATCATCACAAATAATATTGATGAAATGTAGAAATTAATTAATTAGTTAATTAAATGTAATCACATTCACTCAGAGGATATAGTTCAAAACATATGGTGGAAAAGAGTGATATTGAGGTTGTTCCAAAATCTGCTTTCCTCCTCACATTAGCACCAAGAGATGCAATGAGCTGACAGACACCCTAGAAAAATAGTTAGGATTATTACCTCGCCGCTATGTTCTAATCAAGTGGACCAGCTGGCTCCTTGCCCTTCCTGACTTGAGCTGAGCAATGAGAAGCAGTAATATTGCTCATGGATTACAGCTCTGCAGGGACACAGTGTGGGAAGAGGAGTACAGAGTGTTTGGAGAGGTAGGGATGACAAACTCCTAGGAGTCAAGCTAAGGTACATCAGACTTAGTGGCCCATCTTTACTTAGCTATGATCACATAACCAGCATCTAGCAAAAGGAAAACAGAAATCCTTAAATCCAGAGATAAAATGACAACCAAAATCACCAGCCATTTGAACAAGAAATGTAAGGAACTGTAAGAGAGCAATTTGACTAAAGAACAGAATGTCAAGGGATAATGTGACATAATATAACAATGGAGCATTAAGAAAGATCATGCAGGCCTTTGTAAGCCAACTTTTTAACTTCATCCTAAGGGAAACTGAAATTATTAAAGGATTTTCCGCTTTAATATAATGATGAATTAGAAAGCAAAACAGATTATATGGCCACCAGTGCTACTAGACTGGGGAAACTTTTCATCTTCAGTTATGATAGACTTGGTAATCAAACCAAACTTTCCAGTGGTTACTAGTGAGGAAAGGGAAAGGGAGGGAGATAATATAGGGGGGAAGGATTAAGAGGTACAAACTATTAAGTATAACATAAGTTACAGTGATTTATTGTACAACACAGGGAATAAAGCCAATATTTTATAATAACTATAGGAATATAACCTTTAAAAATTGTGAATCACTGTTTTATACACCTATAACTTATATTGCATGGCAACTACACTTCATTTTTTTTTTAAGTTCTAGATAGAATATAAAGTCATCAAATAAACTGGAAAAATGTATGCAACACTGAGGTTAAATTCACATGAAGTCAGGAATCCAGATAGAGAGAGAAACATAGAAACAAACTTTTGGTCTGAGTTCAACTGAAACTACAGAATGCAACTTTATTCATCATTCTTCTTGAGCACAGGCAAAATAAGACAGGGCAAAGCTAACCAAAATAAAGAAGATAACAGGAGACTCAAACCTTTTAAAGCTGGTACTTCAGTAGGAGCACTGTCAGTATTGGGTAAATTCAAAATAAACTCATCTCCTCCTGATCCTTCTCTTGTTAAGGATAACTACCTGTTTCAACCATGACACTGAGTAAAGGGGGGAAAGATCCTTGTGAAGTGTGACATAAACTGACTCTCTCAGGTATTTGTACCTCAAATTATCATGCCTGGGTAAAGCAAAATGCTTCAGTGGTGATTTTACTTAAAGTGATTCTCTACAAGTGGTACCTCTATCTGCCAGAGAAGTAAAGCAAAACTGCACTGAAGTAAACTGTCCTTATGCTGCATATCAAAGAATTCCCACAAAGATATAATGAAAATACACAGTTCACAGAAAAATTTGATAAAAAATAAATTACTAGACTCTAAATAAAGCAAGCAATCTTGAGTGAAAACCAACCAAAATAACAAACAGTTGAAACAGATTAGCAGAGAATATAGACAAGTTTTGCTTACTTAAGTCTCAATGCAGGAAACAGGAAACTAGAATGACTTAGAAAAACAATGAGCACCCCAGGCTGGAAGGTGTCTGATAGGCCACTGGAGCAGAGTGGAGGGCAATTACTAACATCTCCAGAAAGAACTAGAGCAGCTGGGCCAAAGTGGAAACGAAGCTCAACTGGGGATATGTTTGATGGTGAAAATAAAGTCTGATGCTGTAAAGAACACTTATGCATAGGAATATGGAATATTAGGTCCATGAATAAAGGTAAACTGGACGTGCTCAAGCAGAAGATGGCAAGATTGGATATCAACTTCTTAGGAATCAGTGAACCAAAATTGACAGAAACAGGAAAAAATAATTCAGATGACCATCATATGTACTACGGTAGGCAAGAATCCCTTAGATGAAATGGAGTAGCCCTCATAGTCAACAAAAGAGTCCAAAATGTAGTACTTGAGAGCAATCTCATAAATGACAGAATGATCTCAGTTTGCTTCCAGGGTAAACCATTCAATATCACAGTAATCCAAATATATACAACCACTTATGCCAAAGAATCTGAGGTTGATTAGTTTTATAAAAATCTACAAGACCCTTTACAACTAACACTGAAAAAGATATCCTTTTCATCATAGGGGATTGGAATTGAAAAGTAAGAAGTCAAGAGTTACCCAGAATAAGAGACAAGTTTTCTCTTGGAGTACAAAATGAAGCAGAGCAAAGTTTAACAGGGTTTTGTCAAAAGAACATACTGGTCACAGGAAACACCTTTTTCCATCAAACCGAGAGATAACTACACATGGACATCATGAGATGAACAATACCAAAATCAGATTGATTATATTCTTTGCAGCTGAAAATGGAGAAACTCCATACAGTCAGCAAAAACAAGACCTGGAGCTACAGAAGCTTAGATCATGAACTCTTTTTTTTTTAAATATAAATTTATTTTAATTGGAGGCTAATTAATTTACAGCACTGTAGTGGTTTTGCCATACATTGACATGAATTAGCCATGGGTGTACATATGTTCCCCATCCTGAATGCTCCTCCCACCTCCCTCCCCATCTCATCCCTCAGGGTCATCCCAGTGCACCAGCCCCGAGCACCCTGTCTCATGCATCAAACCTGGACTGGCGATCTCTTTCATATATGATAATATACATGTTTCAATGCCATTCTCCCAGATCGTGAGCTCTTTATTGAAAAAGTCAGGCTTAAATTTTGAAGAAAGTAGGGAAAAGCACTAGGCCATTGAGATATGATCTAAATCAAATCCCTTATGATTATACAGTGAAGGTGATGAATAGATTCAAGGGATTAGATCTAATAGATAGAGTGCCTAAAGATCTATGGATAGAGGTTTATAACATTGTACAGGAGACTGTGACCGAAACCATCCCCAGAAAAAAGGAATGCAACAAGGCAAAGTGGTTGTCTGAGGAGGCTTTACAAATAGCTGAGGAAAGAAGAGAAGCAAAAGGCAAAGGAGAAAGGGAGAGACATACTCAATCTAATGCAGAGTTCCAGAGATGAGCAATGAGAGATAAGAAGGCTTTTTTAAATGAACAGTGCAAAGAAATAGAGGACCACAATAGAATGGGAAAGACCAGAGATCTCCTCAAGAAAATTGGAGATTACCAAGGGAATATTTCATGCAACGATGGGCACAATAAAGGATAGAAAAGTAGGATTATAACGGAAGCTGCAGAGGTTAAGAGGAAGTGTCAAGAAGACAAAGAACTATTAAAAAAAAAAAAAAAAAAGTCGTAATGACCCAGATAACCATGATGGTATGATCACTCACCTAGACTCAGACATCCTGGGGTGTGAGATCAAGTGGGCCTGAGGAAACATTAATATGAATAAATATAGTGGAGATGAAGGAATTTCAGCTGAGCTATTTCAAATCCTAAAAGTTATGCTGTTAAAGTGCTGCACTCAATATGCACTCAAATTTGGAAAACTCAGCAGTGGCCACAAGACTGGAAAGGGTCAGTCTTTTTTATTCTAATCCCAAAGAAACACAGTGCCAAAGAACGTTCCAATTACTGTACAGTTGCACTCATTTCACATGTCAGTAAGATTATGCTCAAAATTCTTCAAGTTAGGCTTCAACTGTACATAAACTGAGAAATTCCAGATGTACAATTTGGGTTTAGAAAAGGCAGTGGAAACAGAAACTAAATTGCCAGCATTATTTGGGTCGTGGAGAACAGAAGTGAATTCCAAAAAAAAATCTACTTCTGCTTCATTGAATACACTAAAGCCTCTGACCATGTGGATCACAACAAACTGGAAAAAATTCTTAAAGATATTGGAGCATCAGACCACCTTACATGTTTTCTGAGAAACCTGTATTCAGGTTAAAAAGCCAAGAGTTAGTACTGGATCTGGAAACATGGATTGCTTCAAATTGGGAAAGGAAGACAAGGCTATATATTGTTATCCTGCTTATTTAAATTATATGCAGAGTACATCTGATGAAATGCCATGCTAGATGTAGCACAAGCTGGAATCTAGATTGCTGGGAGAACTATCAATAAGCTCAGATATGCAGATGATACCACTATAATGGCAGAAAGGAAAGAGAAACTAAAGAGCCTCTTGACGTGGATGAAAGAAGAGAATGAAAAAACTGGCTTGAAACAACATTGAAAAAACTGAGATCATGGCATCTGGTCCATCACTTCATGGTATATAGAAGTGGGGAAAGTGGAAAGCAACAGACTTTATTTTTCTTGGGCTCCAAAATCACTGCAGACGGTGACTGTAGCCATGAAATTAAAAGATGCTTGCTCCTTGGAAGAAAAGCTATGACAAACCTATACAACATGTAAAAAACAGAGACAGTACTTTGCCAACAAAGGTCCATCTGTCAAAGCTATGATTTTTCCAGTAGTCATATATGGATGTGAGAGTTGGACCATATAGAAGGCTGAGCACCAAAGAACTGAAGCTTTCAAACTGTGGTGCTGGGGAAGACTCTTGAGAGTCCCTTGGACTGCAAGAAGATCAATTTAATCAATCCTGAAAGAAATCACTCTGAATATTCTGGAAGGACTGATTTCAGTTGAAGCAGAAGCTCCAGTACTTTGGCCACTTGGTGCAAAGAGCTGACTCAATGGAAAAGACCCTGATGCTGGGAAAGATTGAGGGCAGGAGGAAAAGAGGGTGACTGAGCATGAGATGGCTGGTTGGCATCACTGAGTCAATGGACATGATTTTGAGCCAACTTCAGGAGATTGCAGAGGACAGAAGAGCCTGGCTTGCTACAGTTTATGGGGTGGCAGAGCTGGATATGACTTGGCAATCAAACAACAACCAGGTAGAAATCTGGAAAAAAAAATAAACCTCATATTTACCATAATTAATAGATCACTGAAACAGAAAAAAATTTTAAAGTTCATAAAATGGAAAATATAGCAGAAAAATAAATCTGCACTGTCACAAAAGAGCCTAACAGATGGAAATTCTGACAGATTAACATACAGAGGTGATTGAATTAGAGAGGCTAATATGTATTGTCAAGATCCCCAGAAAAAGACTAGGGTAGAAGCAATAAGCGTTGCTGAGAATTTTCCAAATCTTTTATTTTCCAAATAAAAGACATCAATTCACAAATTCAAGAAATTTAATAATTTCCTAATAGGATAAAAACAAGTCTGCATTTAGTTACTTGTAATGAAAATACCTACCTAGATAGTATATTCAAAAACAGAGACATTACTTTGCCAACTAAGGTCCGTCTAGTCAAGGCTATGGTTTTTCCTGTGGTCATGTATGGATGTAAGAGTTGGACTGTAAAGAAGGCAGAGCGCCGAAGAATTGATGCTTTTGAACTGTGGTGTTGGAGAAGACTCTTGAGAGTCCCTTGGACTGCAAGGAGATCCTACCAGTCCATTCTGAAGGAGATCGGCCCTGGGATTTCTTTGGAAGGAATGGTGCTAAAGCTGAAGCTCCAGTACTTTGGCCACCTCATGCGAAGAGTTGACTCATGGGAAAAGACTCTGATGCTGGGAGGGATTGGGGGCAGGAGGAGAAGGGGACGACCGAGGATGAGATGCTGGATGGCATCACAGACTCGATGGACGTGAGTCTGAGTGAACTCCGGGAGTTGATGATAGACAGGGAGACCTGGCATGCTGCAATTCATGGGATCCCAAAGAGTCGGACACGACTGAGCAACTGAACTGACTAAACTGAACTGAATGAAAGTACTGAACATCAAACCTAAAGATATATTCAAAAAACATGCAAGAATATACTTTTAAAAATGGTAATAGATTGAATTGACTTATCAGTAGCATCACAATGGAAGGGAAGATATAGTGAAATAAAATCTTTGATATCTTAGAGAAAATAATAATCTGCAGTATTTTACTGGATGCTTCTGGTGATTGCATATCAGCTTATGGTAAGTCAAGACTTCTTACAAAGACAATTAGAAAGACAGAATAAAGTAAAACAAAAATCTGTTCAAAGTTATCTAAGACCTACCCCGGCAGCAAGGAATTCACTGATCAAGATCAGAGAAGTTATCTTGACATCCACTGTCACTTTTCTTACTGAGTGCGTTTATTGTCTTTAGATGATGAGACTAAGAAGCTGAGCAGAGCTCTCAGTGGTCTTATAGGGCTGTGGGAACAGAGCTCAGGGCCAGAAGGAATGTGGGCCCTGATAAACACCCTAAACTGTCTTTTGGAATTCCCAAAGATCTACAGTCTAAGAATAGCTATAAATTAGAATTAAAATACAAATCCTGAAGCATAGCTTGGAAAGAGCTTGAATTTTTACTTAAATTGAAACAACAGATTTCAACATTAACTGCTTGACAGAAGAAAGTAAAAAGAAAGAAAGTAGGTATAATGGTCATCTGACTAAAATTCGCCCTTTCCAGTCCATTTTAGTTCGCTGATTCCTAAAATGTCAGTGTCCACTCTTGCCATCTCCTGCTTGACCACTTCTAATTTGCTTTGATTCATGGACCTAACGTTCCAGGTTCCTATGCAATATTGCTCTTTACAGTATCAGACTTTATTTCCATCACCAGTCACATCCACCACTGGGCATTGTTTTCGCTTTGGTTCTGTCTCTTCATTCTTTCTGGAGTTACTTCTCCACTCTTCTTCAGTAGCATATTGGGCACCTACTGATCTGAGTAGTTTGTCTTTCAGTGTCCTATCTTTTTGCCTTTTCATACTGTTCATGGGATTCTCAAGGCAAGAATTCTGAAGTGGCCTGCCATTCTCTTCTCCAGTGGACCACATTTTGTCAGAACTCTCCACTGTGACCCATCCATCTTGAGTGGCCCTACACAGCATGGCTCATAGTTTCATTGAGTTAGACGAGGCTGTGGTCCATGTGATCATTTTGATTAGCTTTCTGTGATTGTGGTATTCATTCTGTGTCCTCTGAAAGATAAGGATAAGAGGCTTATGGAAGCTTCCTGATGGGAGAGACTGACTGTGGAGGAAGCTGGGTAAACTGGGTCTTGTTCTGATAGGCAGGGCCATGCTCAATAAATCTTGAGTCCAATTTTCTGTTGGTGGGCATGTCTGTGTTCCCTTCCTGTTGTTTGACCTGAGACCAAACTATGGTGGAGCTAATGAAGATAATAGTGACTTCCTTCAGAAAGTCCCATGTAGGCACTGCTGCACTCAGTGTCCTGACCCTGGAGCAGGCCACCACTGACCCACGACTCCCCCGGGGAGTCCTGGACACTCACAGGCAAATCTGGATCAGTCCTTTGTGGGGTCACTGCTGCTTTCTTCTGGGTTCTGGTGCACACAAGGTTTTGTTTGTGCCCTCCAATAGCTGTTTCCCCAGTCCTGTTTTTGGGAATACGTGTACATTTGTGGTGGATTCATGTTGATGTATGGCAAAACCAATACAATATTGTAAAGCAATTAGCCTCCAATAAAAAAAAATAATAATTAAAAAAGGAAGTTCTGTAATCAAATCCCCCTGGCCTCTAAAGTTAAATTCTCTTGGGGTTCTCAGTCCCTTTGCAAGATCCCCAGTTTGGGAAATCTGTTGTGGGTCCTAGAACTTTCTTAACAGTGCAAAATTTTCATTGGTATAATTGTTCTGCAGTTTGTGGGTCATTTGCTTGGCGTCTGTATGGTGGGTTAATGATGACCTCTTCCAAGAGGGCTAATGCCACAGGCTATGTGACCCAGGGAGCTGCACCCAGAGCCCCTGCCCCTGCAGCCCTTGCTGCCCCTACAGGCCACTGCTGATCTGTACCTCTGCAGGAGACCAAACACAGGTCTGGCACAGTGTCTGTGGGCTCTCTGGATCCTGATGTGCACAAGGTTTTTTTTTGAATCCTCTGAGTCTCTGGCAGGTATGGGATTTGATTCTAAACTCAATTTCACCTCTCTTACCATCTTGCTGGGTCTTCTCCTTTGCCCTTGAATGTAGGGTATCTTTTTTGTGTGTGTGTGGGATCCAACGTTCTCCTGTTGATGGTTGTTCAACAGGAAATGAATGTTGTAATTCATCGAGTTGTAATTTTGGAGTTTTCACAGGAGAAGATGAGCACATGACCTTCTACTCCACCAACTTGCCAGAGTGTTGGGCTTCCCTGGTGGCTCAACTGGTAAAGAATCCATCTGCAATGTAGGAGACCTGGGTTCAATCCCTGGATTGGAAAGCTCCCCTGGAGAAGGGAAAAGCTGTCCACTCCAGTATTCTTGCCTGAAGAATTCTAGTCTGTGGGTAGCAAAGAGTCAGACACAACTGAGCAACTTTTACTTTCAGCCCATTAAGACTATTCTAAAAATCATAGTCAAATATAGGATGAAGATAACTTAATATTTCAAATGAGTGACTTCATCAGTATGCAGAAGAATTGATGCTTTTGAACTGTGGTGTTGGAGAAGACTCTTGAGAGTCCCTTGGACTGCAAGGATATCAAACCAGTCACTCCTAAAGGAAATCAGTCCTGAATTGTCATTGGAAGGACTGATGCTGAAGCTGAAACTCCAATACTTTGGCCACATCATGCGAAGAGCTGACTCATTTGAAAAGATCCTGATGCTAGGAAAGATTGAAGGGAGGAGACGGGGACAACAGAGGATGAGATGAGTGGATGGCATTACTAACTCAATGGACATGACTTTGAGTAAACTCTGGGAGTTGGCAATGGACAGGAAGGCCTGGCGTGCTGTAGTCACTGGGGTCACAAACAGTCGGACACAACTGAGCAGTTGTGACAGTTCTATTCTAAATAAATAGAAAACAAAAACAAATGCACTTCATGAATCAGTTCCTATTTGTCCCTGAAACAAATACTACTCCAAATAGCACTGCAAAGAACCTTTAACACCAGGCCTACTCCAGCTAAGTTATCCTTATCCCCAATACTCAGATCCTCCAGTGAATGGGTTTACCTTCTCCTTGGTCCAGATTGATAGGAGAAAAGTGTCATTCACTTTTTCATGTCATGAAGCACCTGTGTCCTGTGTCAAAGGCTGCATCAAAAAAGCCTCCATGACCTGGCCTAGACTTCATCACAGGAGCACATTCCAACAAGAAGCGGAGAGCTTGTCTCCCCCTGAGCTGCGTCTGTTGCTGTGTTGCTGCCTTTGCTTACTATTTGTTTACAAGCACTTGGAGGTCTAGCAAGCGAATCAACAAATGGCCTTCCCTTTCCTGTGGCTTGCTGTCATACCCTGAACCTTGTGCAGCCACTGGCATGATAGCAAGCAAGGCCACTTTGAGGATGTCCTCAAAGCCAGTGATCTGAAAGAGCCTGTAAAAGCTCAACTGGGTTAGGTGCCATCGAAGGCAATGAGATTGCAACTCAGTGGGGATTTTTGACAAGGATGTCACTTTATCTCCTGGTCAATCAAATGAAAGAGTTCTGCAGAGAACCAGGAGGCTGGCCAAGAGCTGAGTCACAGTTTCATTAACTCCACTGTTCCCCATGAACTTTGGACCTGCTCCAGAAGGACAGAGAAACATGCAAGAACATGATGAGAAATAATAACCTGGAGCTGCCAGTCAGACGGCAAGAGGAACGTGACTGTGATTGTCAGATACATGCACAAAATAATAGTAATAACAATAGGATGGGGGAAAATTTTGGAGGTGATGGATATGTTTATGGCATAGAATGTGGTGATGATTTATTTAACTCTTCCTGTTATACACATTAAATATCTATACCACTCTTTGTATGTTAATCAGCCCTCAATAAAATGTTTGTTAAAAAATAAAGAAAAACAAAGCCTGTAATAAGAGACAAAGCAAAGCATTATATAATGAGAAAGGCTCAAGCCGAAGGATATAGCAATTATAAATACGTATATATAGCCAACATATGAGCACCTAAAGACATAAAATATATACTCACACACACACACACACAAAAAAAAAAAACAGGGAAATTGATACTAACACAATAATATGAAGAAATGTAATACTCTACTTATATCAATGAACAGACTATCCAAACTAAAAGCTAATAAGGAAACACTGGCCTTAAATAACATATTAAATCAGGAAGATTTAATACATATATCCATAATCCAAAAGCAGTTGAATAGAAATTCTTTACAAGGGTGCATAGAACATACTCCAGAATAAACCATATAGTTGGCTACAGAATAAATCTCAGTAGATTTAAGGTTGAAACCATATTAAACCTCTTTTCTGATTACAATGCTATGACACTAGATATGAACCACAAGAAAAAGTCTATAAAAAACACAAATACTTCAAAACTAAATGGCATACTACCGAATATTCAATGGGCCACCGAAGAAATCAAAGAGGATATTAAAAAATACATGAAAAATGAAAATGGAAACACAATGATCCAAATTCCATGCAAAACAAAAGCAGTTCTTGGTGGAAATGTTATAGGGATACTAGCCTACTTTAGGAAACAAGAAACATTGCGAATAAACAACACAACCTTATATCTAAAGAGAAAAGAAAAGAAAAATAAACAAAACTCTAAGTCAGTAGAAGGAAAACTAAATACAGGGCAGAAAATCATTTTTAAAAATAGCTAATATCAGTGAAATTAAGAGCTGATTCTTTGAAAAGATAAACTTGATAAACCTTTATATAGACTCATCAACAAAAAGGAGAGAGCACACTAATAAAGTTGGAAATAAAAAAGAAGTTGAAATTGACACCACATAAATACAATCATAAAACTTACTATGAAAAATTATACAACAATGAAATGGACAAATGTAAGAAACAAGTAATAGAGAAAAATAAAGTCTCCCAAAAATAAATCAGGATGGAATGAAGACACCTAAAAGACAGATTATCGGTAATGTTGAATCAGCAATCAAACCTACCGACAAACAAAAGCCCAGAACTACCTGGCTTCACAGATTCATAATATCAAATACTTGAAGAGATAACACCTATTCTTCTCAAACTATTCTAAAAATTGGAAAAGAAAAATAGCCTCTGAACTCATTGTTCAGGGCCAGCATTATATTGAATAGGAAAACCCAAAGACACTACAAAAAAAGAGAAAATTACAGACCGGTTATCATTAATGAACATAGATTGTTGCTGTTTAGTCGCTAAATTGTACCTGACACTTTTATGACCCCGTGGACTGTAGCCCACCAGGCTCCTCCTCCTGGGATTTCCCAGGCAAGAATCCTGTAGCAGCTTGCCATTTGCTTCTGCATGGCATCTTCCTAACCTAAAGATTAGAAACCCATGTCTCCTGCATTGACTGGTGGATGTCTTATCTTTGAGCCACCTAGGAAACCTAAATGAACATAGATACAATACATGAAAGCAAAATATTAACCAGGCAAATTCAGGAGTGCATTAAATCATCATCCACTTTGGTGAAGTGAGATTTATCATAAGGATGTCAGAATGGTTCAGTATCTACAAATCAACCAATGATTCTTTACAGTAAAACACTGAAAAACAAAAATCAAATGATCATTCCAGCAGCTGAAGTAAACCTTTTTAGCAATACTTAGCAATCATATCTGATAAAAATCTCAAAAAAGTGGGTATAGACGGAGCAATATAAAAAGGCCATATATGAAAAACCATTTCCAAAATTATACTCAATAGTAAAAACAGAAAACATCTTCTCTAAGTTCAAGAACAAGACAGAAAGGCCCACTCTTGCCATGTTTATTCAACATAGTATTGGAAGCTGAGTAGAAATCATATATCAACAAATATAAATCAAATGAATCCAAAGTGCAAAAGTGAAACTATTACTGTTTCAAGTGGCATAGCACTATTTATATAAAGAAGACCCAATAGCCTATACCGAAAACCAATAGAAATAATGAATTCAGTAAAATTTCAGAACACAAAATTAATATACAAAAATCTGTTATGTTTCTTTACACCAATAACAATCCATACAAAAAAGAAATTATGAAAACTATCCTACTGGATAAGATCAGTTTTAATTCCAAACCCAAAGAAAAGCAATGCCAAATAATGTTCAAACTACTGCACGATTGCACTCATCTCACATGCTAGCAAAGTAATGCTCAAAATTCTCCAAGACAGGCTTCAGCAGTAGGTGAACCAAGAACTTCCACATGTTCAAAATTGATTTAGAAAAGGCAGAGGAATCATAGATCGAATTCCCAACATCCATCGGATCATAGAAAAAAGCAAGAGAGTTCCAGGAAAACATCTGCTTTATTGACTATGCCAAAGCCTTTGACTGTGTGGATTGCAACAAACTGTGGAAAATTCTGAAAGAGATGGGAATACCAGATCACCTTATCTGCCTCCTGAGAAATATGTATGCAGGTCAGGAGGCAACAGATAGAGCCAGACATGGAACAACAGACTGGTTCCAAATAGGAAAAGGAGTATGTCAAGGCTGTATATTGTCACCCTGCTTATTTAACTTATATGCAGAGTATATCATGAGAAATGCTGGACTGGAAGAAACACAAGCTGGAATCAAGATTGCTGGAAGAAATATCAATAACCTTAGATATGCAGATGACACCAACCTTATGGCAGGACATGAAGGATCTAAAGAGCCTCTTGACGAAAGTGAAAAAGAAGGGTGAAAAGCTGGCAAAAACTAAGATCTTGGCATATGGTCCGATCACTTCATGGCAAATACATTGGGAAACAATGAAAACAGTTACAGACTTTATTTTCTTGGACTCCAAAATCACTGCAGATGGTGACTGCAGCCATGAAATTAAGATACTTGCTCCTTGGATGAGAAACTATGACCAAGCTAGACAGCATATTAAAAATCAAAGACATTACTTTGCCAACAAAGATCCATCTAGTCAAAGCTATTCCAACAGTTATGTATGGATGTGTGAGCTGGACCATAAAGAAAGCTGAGCACCGAAGAACTGATGCTTTTGAACTGCGGTGTTGGAGAAGACTGTTTAGAGTCCCTTGGACAGCAAGATTAAACCAGTCAATCCTAAAGGAAATCAGTCCCTAATATTCACTGAAGGACTGATGCTGAAGCTGAAGCTCTAATACTTTGGCCAGCTGATGCAAAGAACTGACTCACTGTAAAGACCTGATGCTGGGAAAGATTGAAGGTGGGAGGAGAAAAGAATGACAAAGGATGAGACAGTTGGATATCATCACTGACTTGATGGACGTGAGTTTGAGTAAGCTCTGGGAGTTGGTGATGGACAGGGAAGCCTGGCTTGCTGCTGTTTATGGGGTCACAAAGAGTTGGACATGCTGAGCAACTGAACTGAACTATCCCATATGTAAATACATCAGAAACAATAAAATATATAGAAATAAATCTAATCAGGAAATGAAAAACCTTTATTCTGAAAACAATAAGACATTGATCGAATATACTGAAGAAGGCATAAACAAATAGAAAGAGATACCATGTTCATGAACTGGAAAAATTAGCATTGTTAAAATGACCATACTATTTAGGGCAGTCTACAAATTCAGAAGTAATTCATATCAAAACACCAAGGGCATTTTCCACAAAACTAGAACAAATAATATAAAATTTTGTGGAAACAGAAGAGTCAGTATCCAAAGCACCCCCCTTGAGAAAGGACAAATGTATCAACAACTCCTAAATTTTAAACTATATTACAAACTTACAGTAACCAAAACAATGTGATACTGGTGCAATGAGACACACAGATCAATAGAACAGAAAAGAGAAACCAAAAATAAACCCACACATCAGTTAGTATATGACAAAGGAGGCAAGAATGTGCAATGGAGAAAAGATAGTCTCTTCAGTAAGTGTTCTTGAGAGAAATGGACAACATTGGTTAGCTTTCCTTTAAGGGAAAATGGTCTAAAATATGTAAGCAAGACTATCTGCATACTTATATTGCCTTTTTATTTTTCCTTTATCAATTTTTTATTGAAGCATAATTGACTTACAACATTATATTAGTTTTAGCATAGCAATTCAGTATGTTAACAGATTATAGGTTATTACAAGATTATTATTATATAGGTTATTACAATTCATTGTGCCATACAGTATATCCTTGTTGCTTATTTGTTTTATACATAGCAGCTTGTTTCTGTTAATCTTATATCCCCAGTCTGTCCCTCTTTTTTCTCCCTCTCCTCTTTGGTAACCACAAGTTTTTTTTCTATATCTGTGTTTCTGTTTGCATATCCATTCAATTGTATTCTTTCTTAGATTCTATGTATAAGTGACATCACACAGTATTTGTCTTTCTCTGCCTGCCTGACATTTCACTAAACATAATATTCTCTAGGTCCATCCACTTTGCTGGAAATAGCATTTTTCATGATTGAGGAATATTACATACCACATTTTCTTAAGCCACACATCTGCCGATAGTCACTTTATTTGCTTACATTTCTTGGATATTGTAAACATTGATGCAGTGAACATTGGGGTGCATGCTTATTTCTGAACTGGTGTCTTTATTTTTTCCAGATATATACCCAGAAGTGTAACTGGTGGATCACATGCTAGTTTCTTTTTTAAGAACCTCAATACTTTTTTCAATACAGACTGCATCAGTTTACATTTCCACCAACAGTGTGCAACAATGCCTTTTCTCTGCATTCTCTCCAGTATTTGTTACTTGTGGACTTTTTGATGATAGTTATTCTAAAAATTGTGAGATGATACCTTATTGTGGCTTTGATTTTCATTTCTCTTATAATTAGTAACATTAACATCTTTTCATGTGTCTGTTATCCATCTGTATGTCTTCTTTGGAGAAATGTCTGTTTAGGTCTTCTGTCTACTTTTTGATTGGGCTGTATTTTTCTTATTGAATTGTATGAGTTGTTTGCATATTTTGCATATTAACTCTTGGTCTGTCAACACAATTTGCAAATATTTTCTTGCATTTTGTAGGCTGTCTTTTGTTTTGTCAATAATTTCCTGTAGAAATTTTTAAGCTTAATTAGGTCCCATTTGCTTATGGTTGCTTTTATTTCCTTATCCTTAGGAAACTGATCCAAGAACATATTGCTCAATTTATGTCCAAGAGTTTTCCACCTACGTTCTCTTCTAGGTAATTTAGGGTTTCAGGTCCTAAATTTAAGTCTTAAACCATTTTGAGTTTATTTCTATATGTGGTATGAGGGAATGTTCTAATCTCATTGTTTTTATATGTTGCTGGCCAGCTTTCCTAGCACCACTTTTTGAATAGACTGTCGTTATTCTGTTGTCTGTTCTTGCCTCCTGTGTTGTAGATTAATTGACTGGGCATCTGTGGGTTTGTTTATGGGCTCTCTCTTCTGTTTAACTGATCTGTGTGTCTGTTTTTCTGCCAGTACCATGCTCTTTTGATTACTGTAACTTTGTAGTATAGTCTGAAGCCTAGGAGAGTCATTCCTTCAGTTTTCTTCTCTTTACTCAGGATTGCTTCGGCAATTCCCAGGGTCTTTTGTGGTTCCTTATAAATATTAAGATAATTCCATATCTGTGATAAAATATCATGAGTATTTTGATAAGGATTGCATTAAATTTGTAGATTGCTTTGGGTAACATTGCCACTGGAATAATGTTAAGTCTTCCAATTCAGGAGCATGGGATACCTTTCCATTTCTTTGAACCATCTTCAATTTCCTTCATCAGTGTTTTATAATTTTCAGAGTGCAGTTCTTCCAACATGTTGGTTGTGTTTATTTTAGGTAATTTTGATGCAATTTTAAGCAGGATTTTAAAAAATTTTTTCTTTCTGATATTCTTATTGGTATTTAGAAAGGCAACATATTTCTGTATATTAATTTTGTATCCTGCAAACATGAATTCATTTATTAGTGCTAACAGTTTTTCAGTGGAGAGTGTAGGGTTCTCTATATAGAGCATATTATGTCATCTGGTGATAGTTTTACATTTTCCCTTCCAATCTGGATTCCTTTTGTTTCTTTTTCTTTTCTGTTTGCTGTGGCTAATCCAGTACTTCCAATACTGTGTTAAATAGAATTGATTAGAATAGGTGCTCTTGTCTTGTTCCTAAATTTAGTGGAAAAACTTTCAGCCTTGCACCATTGAGAATTATGTTGGCTGTGGGTTTATCATAAATGATCTTTATTCCTTTGAGACCTGTTTCCTTTATACTCACTTTGATGACAGTTTTTATCATGAAAGTTAAAGTTTTCCAAAAGCTTTTTCTGTATCTATTGAGATTATCATGTAATTTTTAATTTTCTTTTTATTTATTTATTTTACTTTATGTTACTGTATTGGTTTTGCCATACATTGACATGAATCCACCACGGGTGTACATGAGTTCCCAATCCTGAACCCCCTTCCACCTCCCACCCCCTATCATGTTATACATCACATGGATTGATTTGCTTACATTGAACCATTTTTATGATCCTTTAATAAATCCAACTTAATCATGATGTATGACCCTTTTCGCATACTTTTGGATTTAGTTTGCTGATATTTTGTTAAGGATTATTGAATCAATATTAATCAAAGTAATTGGCCTATAATTTCTTTATTGCATTATCTTTGGTTGATGTCAGGGTAATGAAGGCCTTGTAGAATGAATTTGAAAGTGTTCCCTCCTTTTCAGTCTTTTGTAATAGTTTGAGAAGCATAGGTATTAATTCTTCTTTATGCTTCATAGGATTCCCCCATGAAGCAATCTGGTCTCAGACTTTTGTTTGCTTTGGACTTTTTCATTACAGATTCACTTTCACTTTTAGTGATTGGTTTTTAGCTCATCGGTTTCTTTTTGATTCAGTCTTGGAAAGCTATATATTTCTAGAAACTTATTCATTTCCTACAAGTTGTCCACTCTGTTAGTACATAACTGTTCATAGTATTCTTCTGTGGGTTTTTTTGTATCTCTGTGTTATCAGTTATTCAGAGAAGGCAATGGCAACCCACTCCAGTACTCTTGCCTGGAAAATCCCATGGATGGAGGAGCCTGGTAGGCTGCAGTCCATGGGGTCGTGAAGAGTCGGACACGACTCAGCGACTTCACTTTCACTTCTCACTTTCATGCATTGGAGAAGGAACTGGCAACCCACTCCAATGTTCTTGCCTGGAGAACCCCAAGGATGGGGGAGCCAGGTGTGCTGCCGTCCACAGAGGTCGCACAGAGTCGGACACAACTGAAGCGACTTAGCAGTAGCAGCTATCAGTTATTATTTCTCCCTATTCATTTCTTATTTTATCTATTTGAGTCCTCTCTCTTTTCTTGTTTTGACCTTGGCAAAAGGCTTATTAGTTTTGTTTACCACTTCAAAAAGACAGATCTTGTTTTCATTGATTGTTTCTATTATTTTTTTGATCTCTATTTCACCCTTTCCTCTTTGATCTTTTTTATTTCATTCCTTTTGCTAACTTTGGGTTTTGTTTCTTCTTCATTTAATAGTTCATTTAGGTGAATTAAATGAGGTTGTTTATCCAATATTTTTCCTGTTTCTTACCAAAGGCCTCTGTCACCTTGAATTTCCCTCTCAGAACTCATTTTCCTGCTTCCCATAGCTTTTCTTTTTTTTTTTCTATTAATTTTTTATTTTTTTAGTTTGTTTTGCTTTACAATACTGTACTCATTTTGCCATAGCTTTTAGAAAATTATTTTTTATTTTCATTTGTCTTGAGATTTTTTAAAAAATTTCTTCTATGATTTTATCACTGACCCTTTGAGTTTTTAAAGTCACTTTACATTCTAAGACTTGCCAGTAATATTTGAGCCACCCAAAAGATAACATGGAGAAAGCAGTGGCACCCCACTCCAGTACTCTTGCCTGGAAAATCCCATGGACAGAGGAGCCTGGTGGGCTGCAGTCCATAGGGTCGCTAAGAATCAGACACGACTGAGCAACTTCACTTTCACTTTTCACTTTCATGCATTGGAGAAGGAAATGGCAACTCACTCCAGTGTTCTTGCCTGGAGAATCCCAGGGATGGTGGGAGCCTGGTGGGCTGCCATCTATGGGGTCACACAGAGTTGGACACAACTGAAGCGACTTAGGAGCAGCAGAAGCAGCAAAAGGCAACAAATATATCAATACAAAAACTAAATTTATTGTCATCTCTTTGCAATTTAAATGTATTTAATCCTTTTTTATACTTTTCACTGTAAAAATTTAGATAAAGAAATCTGAATCTCAAAGGAAAATATTACTATTTTTTTTACTTTTTTCATAAAATTGTATTGACTGTTTCCCAGTCAATTCCTTTGTTTGTTTTGGTAGGCAAAAACTTCTTATACATGTCTCATGGGTGTTTTATCATGGTCTTGATATATAGTGAAGAACCTAAGCCACCTCATTTTGTTAAAAAAAAGACTCCATTTTAGAGTTTTGAAGAAAGAGTCTTTGGAAATCTCCTGACCTCACCCCACCACCTTCAAGCCATTGTGTTCAGGACTTATGACCTGCCCAGGAAATTCGAATTCAGCCCAGGAAATGAAAACCAATTAGAACCCAACACCTAATCCTTCCACAGAAGGTAACCAATTAGACGTCTCCCAACCCGGAAACTCCAGTTTTTCAAATTTTTCGCGCGAGAATAAATTAAGCAATAAAACCTAGAGTTCGAGGCTCCTCCCTATAGCCACTGTGTCAGTGTCGGTGGGAGCCCCAGCTCGAGCTTGGTAATAAAAACTCTTGCTTTTGCATCGGATACCAGCTCCTTGGTGGTCATTGGGAGATTTCGCGACTTGAGCATAACAGTAGCACAAAAAGTTGAATACACAGCTTCCTTGTCTTGCGGCAATAAAAATCTTTACACAATGATGGAGGAAAACACAAGTGACTAGCAAATTCATGTTATTGTTAATTTGAGGAGGATTTATTTTATTTTGATGTTCCAAGCAAAAGGCAGATAAATAATGCAAAAATCTCCCCCCAAGTATCTACAGATGCCAAAAAAAAAAAAAAAAAAAAAAAAAACTACAAATCTGATGCTGATGAAAGCCACAGAAGTAAGGGAATGGGAACTTTACATGGAGATTTTGGCTACAGACTTGATTTGGTCTTAAAAGAAGTAAGAAATTAGAAGTGAAACTTTTGAAAAATGCCAGATCCTCAAATAGGTGAGTACTTAGTTATAAATGATGAGAGAAATACACTTATGTGGACCTCCCAAAGTTTGCTCTTGCTGTTCCAGGTGCTTTGTTTTTTTGGTTTGTTTGTTTGTTTTAATATTGTTATCTAATCTTTCAGCAAATATGCTCTTCCGACAACACAAGAGGTGAGTCTACACTTGGACATCACCAGATGGTCAATATCAAAATCAGACTGACTATATTCTTTGCAACCGAAGATGGAGAAACTGTACAGTCAGGAAAAACAAGATGGGGAGCTGACTGTAACTCAAATCATAAAGTCCCTATTGCAAAATTCAGATTTAAATTGAAGAAAGTTTGAAAAACCACTAGACCATTCAGGTATGACCTAAATCAAATCCCTTACAATTATACAGTGGGAGTGACAAATAGATTCAAGGGATTAAATCTGATGGACAGAGTGCCTGAAAAACTATGGATGGAGATTCATGACATTGTACAGCAGGCAGTGACTAAGACCATCCCTCAAAAAATAAATGCAAAAGGCAAAATGGTGGTTTGAAGAGGCCTTAGAAATAGCTGAAAAGAGAAGAGAAAGACAAAGGATAAAAGGAAAGATATGCCTATTTAAATGCAGAGATCCAAAGAACAGCAAGAAGAGATAAGGAAGCTTTCCTCACTTATCAATGCAAAGAAATAGAAGATAACAATTGAATGGGAAAAACTAGACATCTCTTCAAGAAAATTAGAGATGCCAAAGGAATATTTCATGCAAAAATGGGCACAGTAAAAGACAGAAATGGTATGGATCTAAGAGAAGCAGAAGATCTTAAGAAGAGGGGGCAAGAATGTACAGAAGAACTATACAAAAAAAGACCCAGATAACCACGATGGTGTTATCACTCACCTAGAGCCTGACATCCTGGAGTGTGAAGTTAAGTGGGCCTTAGGAAGCATCACTACAAACAAAGCTAGGAGGTGATGGAATTCCAGTTGAGCTATTGCAAATCCTAAAACATGATGCTGTGAAAGTGCTGCACTCAATATGCCAGCAAATTTGGAAAACTCAGCAGTGGCCACAGGACTGGAAAAGGTCAGTTTTCATTCCAATCCCAAAGAAAGGCAATGCCAAAGAATGCGCAAACTACTGCATAATTGCACACATTTCACATGCTAGCAAAGTAATGCTCAAAATTCTCCAAGCCAGGCTTCAACAGTAGGTGAACTGAGAACTTCCAGATGTTCAAACTGGATTTAGAAAATGCAGAGGAATGAGAAATCAAGTTGCCAACATACAAAAAGCAAGAGAGTTCCAGAAAAACATCTATTTCTGCTTTATCGACTATGCCAAAGTCTTTGACTGTGTGGATCACAACAAACTGTGGAAAATTCCTAAAGAAATGGGAATACCAGAGCACCATACCTGCCTCCTGAGAAATATGTATGCAGGTCAGGAAGCAACAGTTAGATCTGGACATGGAACAACAGAGTGGTTCCAAATCGGGAAAGGAGTACATCAAGGCTGTATATTGTCACCCTGCTTATTTAACTTATATGCAGAGTACATCATGAGAAACGCTGGATTGGAAGAAACACAAGCTGGAATCAATATTGCCAGGAGAAATGTCAATAATCTCCAATATGCAGATGACATCACTCTTATGGCAGAAAGCCAAGAGGAACAAACAAACTTATTGATGAAAGTGAAAGAGAAGTGTTGAAAAAGATGTCTTAAAACACAAAAGTCAAAAAACGAAGATCATGGCATCTAGTCCCATCATTTCATGGCAAAAATGGGGGAAACAATAGAAACTGTAACAGACATTATTTTCTTGGGCTCCTAAGTCACTGTATATGATGGCTGCAGCCATGGAATTAAAAGATGCCTGCTCCTTGAAAGAAAAGCTATGATAAACCTAAACAGAATACTAAAAACAGAGACACTACCTTGCCAACAAAGGTCCATCTAGTCAAAGCTATGGTTTTTCCAGTAGTCATGTATGGATGTGAGAGCTGGACTATAAAGAAAGCTGAGTGCTGAAGAATTGATGCTTTTGAACTGAACTGTTGGAGAAGACTCTTGAGAGTCCCTTGGACTGCAAGAAGACCAAACCAGTCCATCCTGAAGGAAATCAGTCCTAAATATTAATTGGAAGGAGTGAAACTGAAATACATTGGCCAATACTTTGGCCACCTAATGTGAAGAACTGACTCACCGGACAAGACCCTGATACTGGGAAAGACTGAAGGCAGGAGGAGAAGGGGATGACAGAGGATGAGATGGTTGGATGGCATCATCGACTCGATGGACATAAGTTTGAGTAAACTCAGGGAGTTGGTGATGGACAGGGAGGCCTGGCATGCTGCCATCATGAGTCACAAAGAGTTGGACACAACTAAGTAATTGAACTGAACTGAACTGATTACTTCAGACCAGGTTGGCTGGTTTTAGTTTCATAGTTCATTCTCTAGGTATGATAGCCTCATTCTTACTATAATGTTTTCTTAAAGAATAACATTCGAAATATGGCCCCACCGTATTCTTCTAGACTTCTCTCTATCAGATACAATTCAATAATAATATGTTAGATTAAGTAGCTGCAAGTCAAAAAATGAAAACCTGCATTAGGAGCTCATCTCCACTGGTTAAAAAAGGGATAATATACCAAGGTAGAAATAACTCTATGGATGGCAAGAGAAGGAACAGCATAGTGTAATAATTAAGTCAGGGGGGTAGTCAAGCACAGAAAATATTAATATGAGATCTAAAATCTAGGGGGGAGATTGAGAGCAGAGTTCACTGTAGCATCTTGAAAGTGGTGACTCACTAGCTCTGTTTGAAACAATATTTAGTTTTTAAAATAATAATAATAGCAATTATAATAGGCAATATTAATTAATTATACACTATGTGCATACAATTGTTTCACTTATGGTATTTTATTTTATCCTTAAGAAAATATATATCGTTGTAGATATCATTATGCATTTATAGATCTTGAAGTTGAAACTCAGTACATTACAGTGACTTCCCCAAGCTGCAACAAGAAATAAGTGGAGAAGTTGCCCCTGGAGTTCAGATCTGTGGGAGTCTGATGTCCATATTCTCTTCACTATACTTCTTTGCCTGTTTAACAAACTTAAAGTGATTTGGTTAAGACTATCTTGCAAAAATAAGGAAAAAATGAGTTGACATGTCAAACAATGTCAAAGCTGAACCCCAAATCAACACTGCCCTCCAACCACACACAAAAGAGTATACACCCCAATTCTTTTTCAACTGTAGCCTTTCATGTGGGCTGCTATTGCCCATAATTTTAGTCTCTGAAGTCATAAACTTTGAAAATATCTTTGGCTCCTTTTTTAGGTATGTCCCACAGACAATCTGAAAGGAAACCTAGCAGATTCTACCTTCAAAATATATCCAGGATCTGATCACTTCTCATTATGTTAGTCTGCGCTCTCATTATCTTTTACTTGAATTTTGGTAACAGACTCCAAACATGGTAGAGAATGAGTCTTTTTAAAGGAAAGCCAAATCTTGTCCTTCCTAGGCTTAAAACCTTCTAAAAGCTCCCCAAAGGCTTCTATTATCTGTATACAACCCACATCAAAGACTAGGAACGTGAGAAGCTAAGTGACTTGTCGAAATTCACAAGGTTTATTTGTGATTATAATGATGAGTAGAACCTAACTAAGTGGAGTAAGATGAAAATGATTAGTTTCAGGCTTTTCAGTCACACTGATAATTTATTCAATTTAATTTGTAGTGGAGAAAATGTGGGAGAGGATTGTTTACTGTACCAAAATTAAAGTTTGTCAAAGGCAGTGATTAGCTCTTCTAACTCTAAAATCTTCCCACAATCTTTCTTAAATGAAATCATTCCATGTCAAAATGACCAAATGTGTAATGCAATTACTGACTTTCATAGTATATACTGTATTCTAGGCTACAGATGTCATCCAGCAATATTTGTCACCATCAGGATTCAACTACGAGTCTTCACTGTACTATACACCCAGCAAGTCATTAAGAAAATCTTCTGATGGCACATGTGTTTATAAACAGGAAGTGCTTGATAATTATTAACAAATGATGAAAATATTAGTTGAATAATATTTTTGTACTCCTCAAATTCCCAATACCATTTTTGTTAAGATCTTCTACTCTTTGAAAATGTTCCCTTCTCTTTATTCTCCCTTTTACTTCTACACACATGTGAAATAAGCTCTGTTAATCTGAACTCCCTCCTTATGGAAAAAAAATCACATTAAACTCTTGGCACTGGGACTGGTTCAAATGTTATTTTTTAAATCTTTGGTGAATGCTGAAAATGAGAGTTCTCTAGTAAACACTGGGTAACATGGAGGCCCCCTTTCCAGGGGCAGCAGGCCCTATTTGCAGCTTTCCCAACAGAAGAGGTAAGTATAAACCAAGTAGCCCAAGGTTATAAGGTAAATGTCTATTGTCCTTTTGTATTATTCCATCTTATCAGGCTGCTTGATTCTAGAGAAGGGGATTCAGTCTATATTAATTGTTCTAGTATGTAACATTTTTATTAATGCCCTTAACCAACATGATGCAAGCCCAGCATAATATTGTGTTATGTATTTGCATGTTAGTAACCTCAAGCAATATAAAAAATCACTTTTTTCAACCAATCAGTTTTTTCAAATGTATTTAAAAAGTGATATAAAAAGTACTATTTGGGGTTTCATTCTCTAAGTATCTTTTTTAAAAATATAGATTTATTTTGATTGGAGGTTAATTACTTTACAATATTGTATTAATTTTGCCTTACATCAACATGTATCTGCCACAGGTATACACGTGTTCCCCATCCTGAACCCCCTTCCTCCTCCCTCGCTGTATCATCCCCCTGGGTCATCTCAGTGCACCAGCCCCAAGCATCTAGTATCATGCATCAAACCTAGACTGATGATTGATTTCATATATGATATTATACATGTTTCAATGCCATTCTCCCAAATCATCCCACCCTCTCCCTGACTCACAGGGTCCAAAAGACTGTTCTATACATCTGTGTCAAAGACTGTCTCACATACAAGGTTATCGTTACCATCTTTCTAAGGAGAGTGAAAAAGTTGGCTAAAGGCTCAACATTCGGAAAACGAAGATCATGGCATCCGGTCCCATCACTTCATGGGAAATAGATGGGGAAACAGTGGAAACAGTGTCATACTTTATTTTTCTGGGCTCCAAAATCACTGCAGATGGTGACTGCAGCCATGAAATCAAAAGATGCTAGCTTCTTGGAAGAAAAGTTATGAGCAACCTAGATAGCATATTCAAAAGCAGAGATATTACTTTGCCGACTAAGGTCCGTCTAGTCAAGGCTATGGTTTTTCCAGTAGTCATGTATGGATGTGAGAGTTGTACTGTGAAGAAGGCTGAGCGCCAAAGAATCGATGCTTTTGAATTGTGGTGTTGGAGAAGACTCTTGAGAGTCCCTTGGACTGCAAAGAGATCCAACCAGTCCATTCTGAAGGAAATTGGCCCTGGGATTTCTTTGGAAGGAATGATGCTAAAGCTTAAGCTCCGGTACTTTGGCCACCTCATGCGAAGAGCTGACTCATTGGAAAAGACTCTGATGCTGGGAGGGATTGGGGGCAGGAGGAGAAAGGGACAACCGAGGATGAGATGGCTGGATGGCATTACTGACTCTATGGACGTGAGTCTGAGTGAACTCCGGGAGTTGGTGATGGACAGGGAGGCCTGGCGTGCTGTGATTCATGGGGTTGCAAAGAGTTGGACACGACTGAGCGACTGAACTGAACTGAAAATTCCATATATATGTGTTAGTATGCTGTATTGGTGTTTTTCTTTCTGGCTTACTTCACTCTGTATAATAGGCTCTATTAGAACTGATTCAAATGTATTCTTTTTAATGGCTACATAATACTCCATTGTGTATATGTAATACAGCTTTCTTATCCATTCATCTGCTGATGTACATCTAGATTGCTTCCATGTCCTGGCTATTATAAACAGTGCTGTGATGAACATTGGGGTACACGTGTTTCTTTCAATTCTGGTTTCCTTGGTGTGTATGCCCAGCAGTGGGATTGCTGGGTCATAAGGCAGTTCTATCTCCAGTTTTTTAAGGACTCTCCACACTGTTCTCCATAGTGGCTATACTAGTTTGCATTCCCACCAACAGTGTAAGAGGGTTCCCTTTTATCCATACCCTCTCCAGCATTTATTGCNAGCTGACTCATTGGAAAAGACTCTGATGCTGGGAGGGATTGGGGGCAGGAGGAGAAAGGGACAACCGAGGATGAGATGGCTGGATGGCATTACTGACTCTATGGACGTGAGTCTGAGTGAACTCCGGGAGTTGGTGATGGACAGGGAGGCCTGGCGTGCTGTGATTCATGGGGTTGCAAAGAGTTGGACACGACTGAGCGACTGAACTGAACTGAAAATTCCATATATATGTGTTAGTATGCTGTATTGGTGTTTTTCTTTCTGGCTTACTTCACTCTGTATAATAGGCTCTATTAGAACTGATTCAAATGTATTCTTTTTAATGGCTACATAATACTCCATTGTGTATATGTAATACAGCTTTCTTATCCATTCATCTGCTGATGTACATCTAGATTGCTTCCATGTCCTGGCTATTATAAACAGTGCTGTGATGAACATTGGGGTACACGTGTTTCTTTCAATTCTGGTTTCCTTGGTGTGTATGCCCAGCAGTGGGATTGCTGGGTCATAAGGCAGTTCTATCTCCAGTTTTTTAAGGACTCTCCACACTGTTCTCCATAGTGGCTATACTAGTTTGCATTCCCACCAACAGTGTAAGAGGGTTCCCTTTTATCCATACCCTCTCCAGCATTTATTGCTTGTAGACTTTTGGATTGCAGCCATTCTGGCTGGTGTGAAATGGTACCTCATTGTGGTTTTGATTTGCATTTCTCTGATAATGAGTGATGTTGAGCATCTTTTCATGTGTTTGTTAGCCATCCGTATGTTTTCTTTGGAGAAATGTCTATTTAGTTCTTTGGCCCATTTTGTGATTGGGTTGTTTATTTTTCTGGAATTGAGCTGCGTAAGTTGCTTGCATATTTTTGAGATTTGTTGTTTGCCAGTTGCTTCATTTTCTATTTTCTCCCATTCAGAAGGCTGTCTTTTCACCTTGCTTATAGTTTCCTTTGTTGTGTAGAAGCTTTTAGGTTTAATTAGGTCCCATTTGTTTATTTTTGCTTTTATTTCCAATATTCTAGGAGGTGGCTCATAGAGGATCCTGCTGTGATTTATGTCAGAGAGTGTTCTGCCTATGTTCTCCTCTAGGAGTTTTATAGTTTCTGGTCTTACATTTAGATCTTTAATCCATTTTGTGTTTATTTTTGTGTATGGTGTTAAAAAGTATTCCAGTTTCATTCTTTTACAAGTGGCTGACCAGTTTCCCCAGCACCACTTATTAGAGATTGTCTTTTCTCCATTGTATATTCTTGCCTCCTTTGTCAAAGATAAGGTGTCCATAGGTGCATGGATTTATCTTTGGGCTTTCTATTTTGTTCCATTGATCTATATTTCTGTCTTTGTGCCAGTACCATACTGTCTTGATGACTGTGGCTTTGTAGCAGAGCCTGAAGTCAGGCAGGTTGTTTCCTCCAGTTTCATTCTTCTTTCTCAAGATTGCTTTGGCTATTCGAGTTTTTTTGTTTTTTGTATTTCCATACAAATTGTGAAATTATTTGTTCTAGCTCTGTGAAAAATATAGTTGGCAGCTTGATAGGGATTGCATTGAATCTATAAATTGCTTTGGGTAGTATACTCATTTTCACTATACTGATTTCTTCCGATTCAATCCTGAATGCTTTATGTCCTGTAACTCTAGAGAGCTATATTTATAAAACACTCACTTATTCTTTCTCATTTCCTAAATGTATCAAAAAAGGGATAAACTTATTTCCTCAAAGGCAAGGGACAAACAATGTTGGCACCAAGTCCCATGATTCCACCACTCAACAGACACACAAGGCCATTTATTAAGTTCTGGTAAACAGTCAATCAGTGGAGAGGGATGGAACCAGAAACCCTAAAAGCTTTCCTTGCTCTGATTTCCTTGATTGGAAGCAGGATTAAAATTATTCCCCATTTTCTACAGTGAAAAACACTGCTTTTGAAGCAGCTCTTAAATGGCTATAAGATGGGGTGCTATCTGTGAAACAAACAGTCTCCAGGTTGTCTCCATCCCAAACAACCACTTGCACTCAAGAGGGTAGTTTGTTTTTCATTTCACTTAAAAGATTTGGTCAGAAATTACAAAATAGATGGGATATTCTCAACAGAGGGCTCTTCCATCTTTTGAAATGTAAGATGGAAAACAAAATTCACGAAAATATTTCAATAGCACGAAGACTGTGCCAGGGGAATTCATTTAAAGGCAGGGCACAGTGTTCTAGTTTGAATGAGACTCACCACAAAGGGAGACTTAAGAAACAAAAGAAACTTCAGAACCTGATGACCACTCATTTCGTGGTCCTTTAAGAACACAGAAGGAGAACTAAAAACACAATGGGTTAGGATCTAACAGGCTTAATATTTGCTATCAGATCTGCCTCTTGTTAGCTATGAGACTTCGAGTCATTTAGTTGTGGATGTGACTGGTGATAGAAGCAAGGTCTGGTGCTGTAAAGAGCAATATTGCATAGGAACCTGGAATGGCAGGTCCATGAATCAAGGCAAATTGGAAGTGGTCAAACAGGAGATGGCAAGAGTGAACGTCGACATTCTAAGAATCAGCGAACTAAAATGGACTGGAGTGGGTGAATTTAACTCAGATGATCATTATATCTAGTACTGTGGGCAGGAATGCCTTAGAAGAAATGGACTGGCCATCATGGTCAACAAAAGAGTACTTGCATGCAGTACTTGCATGCCATCTCAAAAACAACAGAATGATCTATATTCATTTCCAGGGCAAACCATTCAATANGTGGGTGAATTTAACTCAGATGATCATTATATCTAGTACTGTGGGCAGGAATGCCTTAGAAGAAATGGACTGGCCATCATGGTCAACAAAAGAGTACTTGCATGCAGTACTTGCATGCCATCTCAAAAACAACAGAATGATCTATATTCATTTCCAGGGCAAACCATTCAATATCACAGTAATCCAAATCTGTGCCCCAACCAGTAACGCTGAAGAAGCTGAAGGTGAATGGTTCTATTAAGACCTACAAGATCTTTGAGAACTAACACTCCCCAAAAATGTCTTTTTCATTATAGGGGACTGGAATGCGAAAGTAGGAAGTCAAGAAACACCTGGAGTAACAGGCA
>SJYA01004906.1:0-29602 GCA_006410615.1 Neotragus moschatus
GAGTTTCAGCTTCAGCATCAGTCCTTCCAAAGAATATTCAGGACTGATTTCCTTTAGGATGGACTGGTTGGATCTCCTTGCAGTCCAAGGGACTCTCAGGAGTCTTTTCCAGCACCACAGTCCAAAAGCATCAATTCTTTGGCGCTCAGCTTTCTGTATAGTTCAACTCTCACATCCATACATGTCATGTAATATGCATATATGTGTGCCTATATATGTGAGCATCTATCTGTAGGTGTGCGTATTATACAGATATAAGAGAGTTACAGTGGAGGGTAAAAGCTACCAAATCATCTTTCTTTGTACTTGCCTTTAATTACCAGAATAACCTTCTCCTATAGATAATCTCAATTGTTGGTGCTTTGTGTAGTTGTCTATACATTTCTATGGTCTTTTGACATGTTTCTCCTTCATGGGACAAAGGATGGGCAACATTTTCAGTTTGAAATTTGAGCGACCACAAAGTCAGAGGAACAATTCATGGGGGACTAAGGGAAGAAAAAAAGAATAGATCAAGGAGGGGAATTAAAATGGAAGATGAAGAAGCTATCTGGAAAGAGGGAGGTTGTTGTACAATGACGAATTTGTACGTCTTTGTCCCAGATTGCTGGCCTGGAGCTTCTGAAACCCTTGGTAATAGGAGTCTTTCTGTTATTCCTCAGCTCCTCAGATCGAATCTGAGTTTATGCTAATGAAGTGGCTCCTGGGGGTGATGGTTGGTGGTGGGTCCTTAGAGAGGATGGAACCTGATGCCGAAACCATGGTCTCAGTGTTCTCATGCCGAATGAACTCTCAGAGACAGTTTGGGATGAAGTAGAAAAGAATAACTTTATTGCTTTACCAGGCGAATGGGGACACAGGTGTGGGCCCTTGCCCTTGAAACTGTGTATCCCAACTCAGGGGAATTTGGTGAGGAGTTTTATAGCAATGTTTCAAGAGCCGGGTTGCTGATAAGAATCAGATATGTGTCTGGGGGCTGGGGCGGGGTTGAGGGGGCGCTGCTGCGTTCATTTAATTTGGCCTCAGGTGGTCTTCTGATCTCTGAAGAATGTTTCATCAGATAGTTAGCATCTTCCATTGGCGGGAGGAGAGGTTTAGTTCTACGGAAAACCTCAAGGATATTGTTATGTGTAGCCCCTGTTTTTGTTGTTGTTTAGTCACTAAGTCGTGTCTGACTCTCTTTGCGACCCCATGGACTGTAGCCCACCAGGCTCCACTGTCCGTGGGATTTCCTAGGCCAGAATACTGGAGTGGATTGTCATTTCTTTCTCCTGGGCATCTTCCTGGCCCAGAGATCAAACCTGCTTCTCCTACATTGCAGGCATATTCTTTACTGATGAGCCTCTAAAGAAGCCCAAACAAGAAATGGGGGACACGTTCCGTGCCCAGGAACCCCACAGGGTCCTGCTCAGTTTTAAGACCAGTCACCAGAAGAACCAACCACATAATTACAGGATTGATCTTTGAGACAACCCAACCTCCAGAGAGGAGAGAGCCAGGAGATTGAGTTCAATCTCATGGCCAATGATTTAATAAATCAAATATATTTGACTCAACGGACATGAGTGTGAGGAAACTCTGGGAGATAGTGAAGGACAAGGAATCCTGGCCTGCTGCAGTCCATGCGGTCACAAAGAGTCAGACACGACTTAGTGACTAAAAATAACACATCTATTCAATAAAACTGTGGTCAAAACTCTGGACACTGGCTCGGTGGTCTCGGTGGTTGGTGAACGCATCAATATGATGGGGTTGGGAGTATGATGCACCCCGATTCCATGAGGAGAGGACATGGAAGCTCTGCATTTGGGGTCCCCCCAGGTCTTGCCCTAGGTGTCCCTGGGCTAGGCTGTCCCACTAGAGGCTGTGTGGCGTCTGCGCTGACCGCAGGTGGTCAGTGCGAGGACTGAGCTGGAGTATCCCAGGGTGTGACCAGATTGCTGGTGACAGAGCAAAAGTAAAGATGGAAACATCAGGAGGTGTTGGCCCATTTGGCGTCCTCACCAGTTAAGGCCTGGTCATATAGACATGTGCTGGACTCAGTAAGTGGTCTTCAGGAAGCCACGCCTGGGCACCGCTATGTAGACACAGGGCCCCAGTGCAGACGCAGGAGAGGCTTCCCAGAGCAGCTGCCCATAATTCTCAGAGAAAACTCTCACCACATCTGTGTCTATCAGGTCACCATGTTGTACAGTTTAAATGCATCCATTTTAAAAATAAATATTTTCTTAAAAAAATGTATTTATTTATTTGGGGCTTCCCTGGTGGCTCAGTGGTAAAGAACCCACCTGCCAATACAGGAGACATGGGTTCTATCTCTGGATTGGGAAGATACCCTGGAGAAAGAAATGGCAACTCACTCCAATATTCTTGTCTGGGAAATCCTATGGACAGAGGAGCCTGACTTGTTGCGATCCATGGGGTTGCGAAAGAGTCCAACACGATTTAACAAACAAAACAAGAACCTTTTCTTTATTTGTGGCTGCATCAGGTCTTAGCTGTGATGTGTGGGCTTCCCTCTAGTTGTGGCAGCCAGGTTTAGTTCCCCAAGGCATGTAGGATCTTAGTTTCCTTGACCGGGGATCCAGCCCACATCCCCTGCATTGGAAGGTAGATTCTTAACTACTGGATCATCAGAGAAGTCCCTATTTTTTTCTTTTTCTTTTTTTTTTAAGATAGAACACTTTCAAAGTTTATAGAGACCAGAGGCCGGAGGTGTCAAGACAGGGTGGCAGAAAAATGGGGACAACAAATTGCCTTCTGTGGTAAGCAGATACAAGGATATCCTAGAGATATTGCAGGCATGGTTCTAGGTCACCAGGATAAAGCAGACATCACACTGTGATAAAATAAATCTTATCACTGTGTGATAAAATAAATCACACACTTTTTTGGGGGGGATTAGTTTCAGTGCATATAAAAGTTGTATTTACACTATACTGTAGTCTATTGAGAGTACGATAGTATTAAGTCTTAAAAAAAGTACATACCTTAATTTAAAAAATGCTTTACTGCTAAAAGATGCTAATCATTATTTGAGTCTTTAGAGAGGTCTCTGGTGGCTCATTGGTAAGAATCTCCCTGCAACGAAAGAGCCACAGGAGATTCAGTTTCGATTCCTGAGTCGGGAAGATCCCTTGAAGAAGGGCATGGCAACCCACTCCAGTATTCTTGCCTGGAGAATCCTATGGACAGAGGAGTCTGGTGCCCTACAGTCCATGGGGTCACAAAGAGTCAGACATGACTGAAGGGACTCAGCACACACCAATATTTTTTTCTGGTGGAAGGTCTTGTCTCTATGTTGATGGCTGATCAGGGTGGTGGTGGCTGAAGTCTGGGATCACTGTGACAATTTTTCAGAATAAGATAACAGTGAAGTTGGCTGTATCGATTGACTCTTCCTTTCATGGACAACATTTCTTCTGTAGCCTTCAGTGCTAATTTGAGAGGATGTTACCAACAGTAGAACTTTCAAAATTGGAGTCAATCGTCTCAAACCCTACCCCTGCTTTATCAACTAAGATTACATAATATTCTAAGTCTTTGTTGTCATTTCAGCAACCTTTAAAATTTTTTTACCAGTAGTAGATTCCATCTCAAGAAATCACTTTTTTTGCTCACTCATTAGAAGCAGCTTCTTATTCATTCATGTTTTTATACTCGTTTTATCATGAAATGGCAGCAATTGTTACACCTTCAGTCTCCACTTCTAATTCTAGTTCTCTTGGCATTTCCACTACATTTGTAGTTACTTCCTCCACTGAAGTCTTGACCCCCTCAAAGTCATCTACCGGGATTGGAATCGATTTCTTCCAAACTGTGGTTGATGTTGATATTTGGATCTCTTCCCTTGAATTGTGAATGTTCTTGTGGCATCTAGAATGGCAAGTCCTTTCCAGAATGTTTCCAATGGGCTCGACTCGGACCCACGAGAAAAGTCACTATTGGGTCTATAACCTTACAATATACATTTCTTAAATAATAAGACTTGTAAGTCAGAATTAGTCTTTGATTCATGGGCTGCAGAACAGATGCTGTGTGAAAGCATGAAGTGAGAGTGTTAGCTGCTCAGTCATGTCCAACTCTTTGTGACGCCATGAACCATAGCCCTCTGTCCATGGAATTCTCCAAGCAAGACTGCTGAAGTGGGTTGCCATTCCCTTCTCCAGGGGATCTTCCCCACCCAGAGACTGAACCGGGCCTCCTGCATTGCAGGCGGATTCTTTACTGTCCGAGCCACCAGAGAAGCCCAGATGCTGTGTGAGCAGACATGAAAACAAAATTAGCCTTATTGTACATCTCCATCAGAGCTCTAGGGTGACCAGGCGCATCATCAATGAACAGTACTATTTCGAAAGGAACCTTTTTTCTTTACAGTAGGTAGGTCTCAACAGTGGGCTTAAAATGTTCATTTAACTGCTGCCAGCACTTGTGCTGTTACCCAGCCTTTGTTCTTCCATTGATATATCACAGGCAGAGTAGACTTCACCATAATTCTGAGCCCTGGCTTCAACTTCATCAGTCCATTAGCCTCTAATAAGTGAGTCAGCCAGTCCTTTGAAGCTAGAAATTAACCTTTCCTCTTTGGCTATGAGTCTTAGATGGTATCGTCTTCCAACCTAAGACTATTTAATCTCCATTGAAAATCTGTTTAGTGTTGCCACCTTTATTAATGATCTTTTGGAAGACTTGTTTGCAGCTTCTACATCAGCACTAGCTGCTTCACCTTGCCGTTTTACACTTTGGAGATGACTTCTTTCCTTAAACCTCATGAATAAAGCTCAGTTAGCCTCAGACTTTTCTTCTACAGCTTCCTCACTTCTCTTAAGAGAGAACAGAACAGAATTAGGACCTTACTCTCAATTAGGCTTTGCTTTAAAGGAGGGCAGCTGGTTTGATCTTCTATCGAGACCACTCAGACTTTCTCCATATCATCAGTAAGGCTGTTTCACATATCATTTGTGTTTCCCCTGTAGTAGCACTTTTAATTTCCTTCAATAACTTTTCCTTAGCCTTTACAACTTGACTAACTGTTTAGCATAAGAGGCTTAGCTTTCAGCCTATCTCTGCTTTTGAAATGCCTTTCTCACTAAGCTTAGTTATTTCTGGCCTTTGATTTAAAATGAGAGATTTATGACACTTCGTTTCTCTTGAACAGTTGGTCTTCAATATTATTATCAGGGACTAGAGAAGCTCAAGGATAGGGAGAAAGATGGGGGAATGCCTAATCAGTGAAGCAATCAGAACACTCACATTTATCTATTAAGTTTGCCATCTTAAATGGGTGTGGTTCTTGGAGCCCCAAACAATGCAATAGTAACTTGAAAGTTTGATCACAGTTCACCATAACAAATATGATAATAAGGAAAACGTTCTAAATAAATTACCAAAATGTGACACAGAGACGTGGAGTGAGCAAATGCTATTGGAGAAATGATGCCTATAGACTTGCTTGACGAGGGGCTGCCACTAAACTTGAATTTATAAGAAATGCAAACTCTGTGAAGGGGAATAAAATGAGTTTGGCTGGACTAACATCGTGAGGTAACGATCTTATGTGAATCCATATTCTCTCAAAGGCAGGGGTCCTTGATCTTCTGAGATTATTTAAAAGAACATTGATGTGATAGAAAGTGTAGATTCTTAGCCCCCAAATTCTTATACAAATGCAATTTTGCTTACACCTTCAAAATGTTCTAAGACCCTCCTGCCGAAACTTGTCCATGGTGGTCTGGTACATTGATTCAAGGTGGGGAGCCCCATGTGTTATGTAACAGTATGGATTGATGAGAGCCAGGGATGACTGATTTCAGAATAATAACTGCAGAGCACTCCTTTGTATTTACACTTGAGCATGTAACTAAGCCATACCTTTCAGGATTTGGGAAAAATCACACTTGACAT
Source organism: Neotragus moschatus (assembly GCA_006410615.1). Classification (NCBI taxonomy): domain Eukaryota; kingdom Metazoa; phylum Chordata; class Mammalia; order Artiodactyla; family Bovidae; genus Neotragus; species Neotragus moschatus. The sequence continues at coordinate 5,905 of SJYA01004906.1, forward strand.
AAAAGGACTATCTGATAAGTAGTAGCTGTTATATTCCTGAAAACTCATTTGCTAATAATATGCACGTGTGTTAGAGGATTTATTTTCCTTCTTGTGTTTTTGAAGATTGTTTTTCTCTGCTTATTTATGTATAGGTATACTCATTGTTAAATAAAATAGAGAAGTTTGTAATGAAGAAAATATAAGGCCCATAAAATTTCATCATCCAGAGAAACCAGTGTAAGTTCTTTAATCTATTTTCAATCAACAAGCAAACATTTCCTGTATCAATAATATTGATTTATATGACTATTTAAATGCATAATATTTTGCATAGTATGCCATTTGCATAATCTCCAAATTTATTAAGCCAGCATCCTATTGATGAATATTATTTTCAAATGTTAATTATTGTAAATAATGCAGTGATAAACTACCTAATGTGTATGCCCATGAAAGCTGTTGTTTTTCCCCTTTAGAAAACATTTTAGAAATATAATTGCTTAGTCAAAGGGTATGTACATTTTGTATTTTGAAAAATGTTGCCAAGGGTACTCTTGAAAACTTAGACCAAGTTACTTTCATACCAGTAAGGCACAGAAATAGAAACATGGCCAGACTCTAAACAATATACACTTTGTAAATCTTTCCAATATTTCACAAACTAACACATTAAACAAATAATTTTAAAAGCTCCTCTTTATCTGTGTTTCTTTGATTAATTAGTATTGTTAGGATCTTTTGCTCCTTTTTATTTATTTGAGGGAGTTTTATTTATTTTGCTGTTCTTTTCCCCCATGGATGATTGTCTACTGGGGATATAAAATGTTTGCCTCGTATCAACAGTTTTGTCTTCCAATTTCTGCTACTTTTTCAAATTACTCTTTATGATTAGGCTTAACATAGCTTCCATATTGTAATTCTGGGTCAAATATCACAGGCATCTATAAGTAACAGCTCTCTCTTTCTGACTTATCTATTCATTTTCCTCATAGATGATGCTGTCTTTTAAAAATTGTGTGATACTGAATCCAACTATTGATATAAAAATTTTGCATATCAATTTTCATTTCCTTCAAATGAAAAACTAATTGATTTAAAGTCTAGCCCCTCCTCACTAACTGAAATACCAGCTCTGGAATGGAATGGAAGTCCACTTTTCCATTTATGTGATCACTTTCTGCTCTTTCCATTTGTCTATTGATCTAATACTGTCTAGCTTTGTTAGTCACTCAGTCCTGTCCAACTCTTTCTGACCCTGTGGACTGTAGCCCCCAGGCTCGTCTGTCCTTGGGATTCTCCAGGCATGAAGAAGATTGAGTAGCCATTACCTTCTCCAGGGGATCTTCCCAACTCATGGATCGAACCTGTGTCTTCTGCCCTGCAGGCAAATTCTTTACCATTTGAGCCACCAGGGAACTCAGTCCACCAAGGAGGCTTTACCATGCTTTATCAGTTTTGATACCTGGTAAGAAATGATGATGAAAGAGATGGGAATACCAGACCACCTGACATGCCTCTTGAGAAACCTGTATTAGGTCAGGAAGCAACAGTTAGAACAGGACATGGAACAATAGACTTTTCCAAATAGGAAAAGGAGTACATCAAGGCTGTACTCCTTGCTTATTTAACTTATATGCAGAGTACATCATGACAAATGCTGGGCTGGAGGAAGCACAAGCTGGAATCAAGATTGCTGGGAGAAATATCAATAACCTCAGATATGCAGATGATACCACCCTTAAAGCAGAAAGTAAGAAGAACTAAAGAGCCTCTTGATGAAAGTGAAAGAGGAGAGTGAAAAAGTTGACTTAAAGCTCAACATTCAGAAAATGAAGATCGTGGCATCTGGTCCCATCACTTCATGGCAAATAGATGGGGAAACAGTGGAAACATTGGCTGACTTTATTTTTTCGGGCTCCAAAATCACTGCAGATGATGATTGCAGCCATAAAATTAAAAGACACTTGCTCCTTGGAAGGAAAGTTATGACCAACCTAGATAGCAAATTGAAAAGCAGAGACATTACTTTGTCAACAAAGGTCCGTCTTAGTCAATGTTATTATTTTTCCAGTAGTCTTGTATGGATGTGAGAGTTGGACTATAAAGAAAGCTGAGTGCTGAAGAATTTACACTTTTGAACTGTGATGTTGGAGAAGACTCTTGAGAGTCCCTTGGACTGCAAGGAGATCCAACGAGTCCATTCTAAAGGAGATCAGTCCTGGGTGTTCATTGGAAGGAATGATGAAGCTGAAACTCTAATACTTTAGCCACCTCATGCGAAGAGCTGACTCATTTGAAAAGACCCTGATGCTGGGAAAGATTGAGGGCAGGAGGAGAAGGGGATGATGGAGGATGAGATGGTTGGATGGCATCACTGACTCAATGGACATGAGTTTGTGTGAACTTCGAGAGTTGGTGATGGATAGGGAGGCCTGGCGTCCTGCAGTTCACGGGGTCGCAAAGAGTCGAACACAACTGAGCAACTGAACTGAATTGAAGATAGTATCAAATATCAAATGTCAAAAAATCAAATATCTCTGATTAATTCAGAAATGTCCTGTCCATTGGAGGTTTATACTAGTAGAAATTTAGTTAAAAAAGAAAAAAATTGGGGGGATTTTCATCTGAATTAAGTTGTTATGCAGATCTGTAAAGGAAGATCTGAAAGCTTTGCAATCAATGTTGAGTCTGCTTTTTCATAAAAGAGATATCTCTACATTTATTTAGTTTTTATTTAATTTCTTTCAAACAGTGTATGTGATATTCTACATAAAGTTCTCCACATAATTTTTTAGTTTCATACCATAAGTAATTAATATTTTTGACTGATCCAGTAATGGGATCTTTTTAAAAAATGACTCAATCTACACATTTATAGCCAATATAATAAATGTAATTGAGTTGTGTATAAGACGCAGAAAATGTGGACAAATTTTACTGACTCAAGTGTTATTCATTTTTCTATATTTCTGTATTATTTTGGTTTTCTAGGTCAATGATGTTAAACAGTCAATGGTAGCAGTTTTCTTTCTTCCTTCTTAGGCCTCATCTCCCCTCCCTCCCTGCCCCCTCCACCCCGAGAACCTCAATGTTAATAAGAAAGAGTAAGAATGAAAATTCTTTTAGTATTCTTGATTTTGAAGTAAACAAAGTTTTGCAATTAAATTTGATATTGATATTTTTCATCTTTTGGCAAATGCTACTAGAAAAGAAGGAGACAGTTCCAAGTTCCTCTCTATTCCTGATCTATCAAGAAATGTTATAATTAAGTAGTGGTTATTCTTCTGAATTTTTTTTTTTTTTGGTCTGTTCAAGTGATCATATGGTTTTTTTATCCTTAATCTGTTACTATCAAAAATAACATTGGTTGATTTTCTAATTATAAGCTATTCTTACATTAGTTTGAAAAAACAATTATGCATATTTCATTAACATATTCTCCACACTTTTCTTCGTTTACTGATAATTTGTTTAAAAATTTTGCTTCTATATTTATAAGCAATATTATCACATAATGTTTCTTTCTCATACCATTCTTGATCATTTTTCAATATTACATTAAAGATGTTTTAATTTTAGACAGTTAGCATCCAGTAGTCATGTACAGGTGTGAGGTTTGACCCTAAAGAAGGCTGAGTGCCACAGAATGAATGCTTTCAAACTGTGGTACTGGAGAAGACTTAAGAGTCTCTTGGATTGCAAGCTCAAACCAGTCAATCCTAATGATCAACCCTGAATTTTCATTGAAAGTACTGATGCTGAAGCTGAAGCTCCAATATTTTGGCCACCTGATGTGAAGAGCCAGCTCATTGGAAAAGACTGATGTTAGCAAAGACTGAAGGTAAAACGAGAAGAGGCATGAGAGAGGATGAAGTGGCTGCTGCTAAGCTGCGTCAGTCGTGCCCGACTCTGTGCAACCCCATAGACGGCAGCCCACCAGGCTCCCCCGTCCCTGGGATTCTCCAGGCAAGAACACTGGAGTGGGTTGCCATTTCCCTCTCCAATGCATGAAAGTGAAAAGTGAAAGGGAAGTCGCTCAGTCGTGTCCAACTCTTCGCAACCCCATGGACTGCAGCCTACCTCCGTTCATGGAATTTTCCAGGCAACAGTACTGGAGTGGGGTGCCACTGCCTTCTCTGGAGGTGGTTAGTTATTATCAATGATTCAGTAGCCATGAATCTGAGCAAACTCCAAGAGATAGTGGAGGACAGAGGAGCCTGGTGTGCTGCAGTCTATGGGGTCACAAAGAGTCAGATATGACTTAGCGAGTGAACANTCCGTTCATGGAATTTTCCAGGCAACAGTACTGGAGTGGGGTGCCACTGCCTTCTCTGGAGGTGGTTAGTTATTATCAATGATTCAGTAGCCATGAATCTGAGCAAACTCCAAGAGATAGTGGAGGACAGAGGAGCCTGGTGTGCTGCAGTCTATGGGGTCACAAAGAGTCAGATATGACTTAGCGAGTGAACAACAACAAATCATCCTCATACCAAAACCAAACAGGGACGTCACAAGAGAGCAAAATTACAGACCAATATCTATGATGAATGTAGATGCAAAAGTCTCCACCAAAATATTAGCAAACCTAATTTAACAATACAGAGGACATATGCCATGATCAATGAGATTTATTCCACTGGTGTAAGGATGATTCAACACACGCAAATCAATCAATGTGATGTGTCACATGAAAAGTGTTCTCAATAGATACAGAAAAAGCATATGACAAAATTCAAATCTGTTCATGATAAAATCTCTCAATGATGTAAGTATAGAGGGAATACACCTCAACATAACAAAGGCCATCTATGACAAGCCCACATTTAACATCATTTTCAATGGTGGAAACCTGAAAGCTTTGCCTCTAGGATCAGAAACAAGACAAGGATGTCCATTCGCACCTCTTTATCTAGCGTAGTCCTCGAAGTCCTAGCCAGAGCAATCAGAATGGGAAAAGGAATAAAAGAAATTCAAATCAAAAAGGAAGAAGAAAAACTGTTACTATTTGCAGATGACATGAGATGATATACAAACAATCCTAAAGGCTTCACCAAACGAAAACAATTGTTAGAACTAATAAACAAATTCAGTTAAGTCGCAGGATACAAAATCAATATACAAAATGTCCCCATACCAAGCAGTTCTGAGACACCAGATTTCAACACAGTTCTGGCACTATCTACCTAAAGACAGCATCAGATTCCACAGGTCAAGGGTTCAGTCACAAGACTGCCCCCCGCACCACTTCAGATGCCAGTCACAAGTCTCCATTTTACCTGTGTGTCTGACCAATTGGTTCTAAATCATAGATTTCCAAAGCTCCTTCTCAGGTTTGATTAATTTTCTAGAGCAGCTCAGAGAACTCTGGGAACCTACGTAACTCACTAGCTTATTGCTTATTGGTTTATTACAAAGGATACCTCCCCAGTGGCTCAGTGGTAAAGAATCTACCTGCAATGCAGGAGACCTGGGTTCAATCCCTGGGTCTGGAAGATCCTCTGGAGAAGGAAATGGCAACCCACTCTGATATTCTTGCCTAGAGAAGCCTGGCAGAGGACAGAGGAGCCTCTGCCAGTCCACGGGGTTGCAAAAGAGTCAGATAAAACTGAGCGACTAAACAATAATAACAAAGGGCAGTAAACAATATGAATCAACAGGCAGATGAAAAGACACACAGAGCAAGAATCCCAAACAAAGGAGATTCTGCCTCATGGAGTTTGGGGCGCAGGATGGTAGCACAGGGAACCATTCCAGTTCACCAACTGGAAAGCTCTCCAAACCCCATCTTTTTGGGTTACTATGGAGGTTTCATTACCTAGGCATGACTGATTAAATCACTGGCCACTGGCTATTGATTAAAATTCGAGCCCCAGACACGACTGAGTGACTAAGCACAGAACATCCATGCAGTAACATCGCTATAATTTTAAGACTTTCCATATTTGAACATGATTTATTTACCCATTTATTTGGGTCTTCTTTAATTTTTATCAATAATGCTTTGTAGCTTTTATTGCAGAATCTTGCACATTGATCGCTAGACTTGTTTGAATTTTTATGCTTTTATAACTAGCACATTTTCTTTTAGATTTTCACTTATATTTGTTTGTATAAAAATAGATTTTTATACTATCTAGCCAGGCATTTTTTTTGTTAAATTCTTTATTAATTCTAATAGTCTACAGACCATCCTTTGTACATAGTCATATCATATCTGAATCATTACCACTTTATTTCTTCTTTCTAATTTTCTAAATAATTTTTTGGTTTCTTTTTCTTACCTATTACACTTGCAGTGACCACTAGTTCAGGGTTGAATAAAACTAGTGATATTAAGTGCAATTGTTTTCCTCCTAAATTCAGGGAGAAAAATTTTAATATTTTGCAAACGAAGTGCTATTTGCTTTTAGTTATTTTTAATATGACTTATTAGTGTAAGGAAACTACCTTCTATTCTTAATGTGCTTTTTTTTTTAATGGAGTGCTTTTATTGCCTCTGTCAAAAATAACATGATTTTCTTGTTTTCTCCTATCATCAATTATGATAATTAATTTTTGAAGTCTAACTATTGTTGAATATCTAGAATAAACTCCATTTGGTTCACAATATACTAAATATTATACTTTTTATATATTACTAGATTCTATTTGCTCATATTATATTATTTTTGCTTTCTTGTTTATAAGAGAGATTAATCTTTATTTCCCTTGTAGTGTTCTGGTCAAGATTTATAACCCAGGTAATCATTTTTTTACATTAATTTTGAAAGGTTCTCACTTTTCTCTGAAAGAAATTTTTCAATATAGAAATGCTTCATCCCTAAATAGTTTATAAGTTACTGATTAAATTATCAATGCTTGAAGTTTATTATTATTATTATTATTTTTTTGGTCATAGGAATCTGGACAGCTACATTTATTTATTTATTTTTTTCATCTCAGGTGTACATGAGTTACCAATCTTGAACCCCCCACCCCCACCTCCCACTCCACATCAACTCTCTGGATCATTCCCGTGCACCAGTCCCAAGCATCCTGTATCCTGAACCGAATATAGACCGACGATTCGTTTCCCACATGACAGCACACGTTTCAGTGTCATTCTCCCAAACCTTCCCCCCCTCTCCCTCTCCCTCAAAGTCCAAATGTCCAATCCATGCATCTGTGTCTCTTTTGCTGTTTCGTAAACAGGGTTATCTTCACCATGTTTCTAGATTCCATATGTATGAGTTAGTATGCTGTATTGGTGCTTTTCTTTCTGGCTTACTTCACTCTGTATAATTGGCTCCACTTTCATCCATCTCATTAGAACTGATTCAAATGTATTCTTTTTAATGGCTGAGTAATACTCCATCGTGTATATGTACCACAGCTTTCTTATCCATTCATCTGTTGATGGACATCTAGGTTGTTTCCACGTCCTGGCTATTATAAACAGTGCTGCTATGAACATTGGGGTACATGTGTCTCTTTCAATTCTGGTTTCCTCGGTGTGTATGCCCAGCAGCGGGATTGCTGGGTCATATGGCAGTTCTATTTGCAATTTTTTAAGGAATCTCCACACTGTTTTCCATAGTGGCTGTACTAGTTTGCATTCCCATCAACAGTGTAAGAGGGTTCCCTTGTCTCCACACCCTCTCCATTTATTGCTTGCAGACTTTTGGATTGCAGCCATTCTGACTGGTGTGAAATGGTACCTCATTGTGGTCCTGCTTTGCATTTCCCTGATAATAAGTGAAATTGAGCATCTTTTCATGTGTTTGTTAGCCATCCGTATGTCTTCTTTGGAGAAATGTCTATTTAGTTCTTTGGCCCATTTTTTGATTGGGTCGTTTATTTTTCTGGAGTTGAGCTGCGTAAGTTGCTTGTAAATTTTTGAGATTAGTTGTTTGGATGACTGACTTTAAACCTGAAATTTCTTACAAAGTTCACAGTTGCAAAATACTGTATTTCAGTTAACTTAATAGAGAAAGGGGCTATATGATCAAGTAATATCCAAATGTTTCTTCATTGGAATTGAAAAAAAATTAATTTTTAGCTGCCAGTTGACTGAGACTTTTAAATTGAGTAAAATGTATTTAATCCCATCACTTGTTTGCAGCCAAACAAAAGTCATGGGCTTTTTTTTTTTTCCATTTAATATGTCAAGTTGTGTAGCGTTGAACATATTCTAGTAGCTATCTTGATTTAGATTTATTATGTCTTAACTTTTTCCTCAAGATTTTTTTAGAATTCACTTTATAGAAAAAATAGATTCAATGTGTGTGAGTATGTGTATTCAGAGAAAATCAGTTTCCTTTTTTTTTTTGTAAATGTCATCATTTTAAAAAAACGTTCATTTTAGCAATAAGTTGCATTTGCCCAAATGGCACTGGTTTCTTGTAAGTGATTATTAGAACCTCTGTGACTAGCTATTCGACCCTATGAAAGTCAGTTGATCTCTTTGGGCAGTGGTTCTTGAATCTGTAAGGTCAGAGGTTTGAACTATATCTTGTATTAAGGACATTCCAAATGCAATAAATCTTGAGTGTTTTAGATTTTCTTGGTATGAATGGGTTTTTTGAAAGGTGATCTGCATTTAGACTTGTTATTGTCCTGAACTATATTATTTACATATCCAGCCCAAAAATATACCTTTAGAATTAGTGAATGCCTATACATTGAATATGATACCTTATTAGTCATCGTATCATTTAGCAAGTTTCATATTTACTGAACCAAATACTACAAGAACAACATTTATAACCTTAGGAAACATTTGCTAGAGCTCTCTTCATATAATTATTTGCTCTCTGAAGTAAGAACAGTGAAGACATATGTCTTTAATCCTGATTATGAATCTTTCTTAGAGTTGTGTTCGACTCTTTGTGACCCCATGGACTGCAGCCCACCAGGCTCCTCTGTCCATGGGAAGAATACTGGAATGGGTTGCCATTTCCTCCTCCAGGGGATCTTCCCAACCCAGGGATGGATCCCAGGTCTCCTGCGTCTTCTGCATTGCAGATGGATTCTTAATCGCTGAGCCAGGGAAGCCCAAAACTAAGAACAGTGCAGATGCGTGTCTTTAACCCTGATTATGAATCTTTCTTACATAAATTGTACCAAATTTGATTGCCTGCAATTTCCCGAGATTTGTTTTTCTTCAAGTAGAGCTAACCCTTGAGACCGCACCCTCCTGCTGTGGCATGTACGCCTGAACAAACACCTGAGAGAAGGCACCCTGAGGGCCTAGCCTGCAGTGAGAGCCAACATCACTTCTTTCCCATGTGATTCAAGATAGTTCTGGGGCTCTTTGCCTTTTTCAGGGGAGGGCTTTCTTGACACTTCATAAATGAGGAAAGAGAATTCTTAGGCACTTTCTGAATCTTTTACATTCTTGCTCAGGTTTCTTTTTTTTTTAATATGGTCATATCTTCTACTTTGGGCTTCCTTGATGCTCTCATATTTTAAAATGCAGATTTTATTTTTTATCACTGTGATCAAAGAATATATCATTTGATATATTTTTCCTTAAACATCTACTATAGACATGCTAGCCATATTAGCCTAGGAATCCCTTTCTAAAGAGAAGTTATCCTACTTTTTCAAAGTTTGTAATCTAGCAGATATACTTCATGATTTTTTAAAAATTTTGTTTAGTTTTTAATTAAAGGATAATTGCTTTACAGAACTTTATTGGTTTCTGCCAAATAGACTTCATGCTTTTTTATTTTGATATTTGATTTAAAGATATAAAATGTAGGTTTTATGAAAGTTAAAGTTTTTAAGGAATAACTACAGTTGAATAGGAAACTGCACAGAATTTAAGCTAAAAAACAACTGGATATTTGGAATATGTTAAATAAAACAAGTTTTGCAGAGCTATTTTTAGCATATGTAAAATTTCTAAAAGGTTTCACCCAATTCTTTTGGCTGCCCCTGTGGTAGCTGGAATAGCTGGAGGGCAAAGGAGTTTCTTGGCCCTCGTGTACTGTTGGAACTCTTTCTTGTTCTCCTGAGCAAATGTTGATTTTTTTTTTTTTTTTTTAACAAACATCCTTAAAAATAAAGCATGCTCAGAGCTTTTGTTTTCATTTTAGATATAGCGTCTAGGGTAACTTAAAAATGCATTTTGTTAAATATAGCGAATATTTAAGTCTCTGGAAGAAAAGCAACCTGAGTCCGTTTCTTCCTTTTCTCCTTAGCTTGTCTCTGAGAACAATCTGCTTCAGTGGCGTCAACAGTACTATCCTCCCCAACACCCATGCCTCATCAACTTTCTTACTTCATTCCAGAAGGTCGTAAGAACCAGAAATCAGACTCCTCCTCCTCTCTCTCTTTTAATCCTAATCTCCTTTTCACTCTTACTCTCTTATCAACCAGTTCTAGCAGGTCCTTGTTGCTAACATTAGTTGTGCTCTTTCATGTTAACAAGACAATTTGTTTCTGATGTCATTTTCACTGAAATCAGTTCTTGGCCAACTTAGCATTTAGTTAACTGGACAGTCAACCTGGATTATTTTAGTTTGGCCTTTCTTGGAGAAAAAATTTTCCTGATTTATTGAAACCAAATATGAATACCTCATGGTTTCTTACTGGCTGCTTAAAACTTTTCCAGGCTAATTGATGTGGCCCATGATTGATCAAGAGACAGTCATTTTGGCTACTGTTCTCTCAGTAGGATTTGACTTTGTTGTAAAGCAATTTCATGTTGTCACAATATACTGCAGACTATTTGTGCATTGACTTATCAGTTAATAGAAACAATAGATTCAGAAGAAATATTTTAAAGGAATAAAATTAAATGTCAAACTGGAGGTTCCATTAATTATTGAAAAGTAGGTGAAGATGTGGAATCAAGAAGGGAGTCTTTTAATCTTTTGACAGTTTATATAATTTATAGCATTATGGTACTATTAGTTAAAATATTTAAATGTGAAATAAAACACATAAAGCAGTATGAAACCAGCAGCCCCAGAAAAGAAAGTTGATCTCACCACATTAATATTTTCCATATTTCTTTCTGGTGCTTCTCCATGAGTAATAATTGTTACATAAAGTATATACATTGTCATAATCTAGATATCTCCTTATATCATCCTCTTTTTCTAGTTATAAGCAATCTCCTATATTACACATATTCATCTTGTTTCTATTGAGGAGATCTTACATTCTTTCAGGTTGACAAATTATGACCTTCCCCAGCCCACTCCTCTGTTGATCACTAATCTTTTCGTTTTCTTGCCTAACTTAGCCTAATATTTCAGTTTTGAAGTTTTATTGGTCAGAGATTGTAAGGGGTCCACCAAGCTGCTCTTTAACCATCTTGTGCTGGGGCCTTCCCTGGTTAATGGATTTGTCAAATGACACCTCATTCTGATTTCTAATATCAAATTTAGATAATCTGGTGATGACAGTCATAAGAGTAAGTGTCAGAGTGAGCTTTGTTTTAAATTCCATCTCTTTTCCAGTGGGATAACTTAAATTCACTTCGATAGAAATAAAACAGGAAATGTTGCAAAGAGAAATAATTTCATTATGAGTAGCAGGCAAGAAAAGCTGAAATACACTAACATCATTGTATATAATGTTACAGGAATATTTCCAATTACTTTTCTAAATGACTCTTAGAACTGAAAACTATGGCAGATAAAAAAATTGAGACTTAAGATTTCATTCTTTCTCTTCCTGTCCTCCCATAAATAATAAATAATAATCTTGAAGTTTTGTCTTATTTTCTTTTTCTTCTCAAATAATTATTTGAACATCTAGCCAATTAATTGCTTATATAACCTGAAAGTTTTTTAGTTCTTCGAAGCTACATTTCTAAATTTTATGTTTACATTTTTAAATTGTATCATTGCAGATAGTTTTCTTGTGCATTGCTTTGCTTTAAAATTTTTTCTGTTTGGTTCATTTTTTAAGTCTTTGATTCAAATTTCAGTTGAAATATGACCATATTTCATAAGTAAGCATATATCAGAGTCAGTTTTAACTTTTAGATTATCTTGTATATTTTAACAAAACTGTAACACTTTTTAAATCCCCATGCCCTTTTTTCTTTTTTTTTTTTTTAAGGAATCAGCAGGCGGGGATCTTCAGTCTCCTTTAACACCAGAAAGCATCAACGGGACAGATGATGAGAGAGCACCCGATATGACGCAGAACTCAGAGCCACGGCCGGAGCCCACTCAGAACGCACTGCCGTTCTCCCATAGGTACAGATGCAGCTCAGCCGTCATGATTAAATAACGTGTACTCACTTGGTTTCAGATAAATCTTGCAAAGTTACAACCCTGAGTTAAAATTCCAGGTCAGACTTTTTATTTTTTTAACTCTTAACTTCAGGAAAGTTTTACTGATTTATAGTTTATAGTTGCCTAGGTGGACTGGAGTGGGCAATTTCCACTACCTTTGTAGAAAAAGGACTACTGAGCTAATTATAGTACAAATCATCTTTCAGTGGGACAACCTGTTATTGCACATCTCCTCTATTTATTTCTTAACCCAGCCTGTAAAAGACCCTCTTTGTTAACCTGTTTTCCATTTTCATGTATGTTCTTGAGAGTCATAAAAATTTAAAAAAAAAATCAGGTTTCCTACTCTGAAATTAAGCTTTGCCATCGCTTAGAGGTGATCTCACTGTATGATTTCAAACAAGGAAACGGTTTATTGGTGTAACTTCCAGCATGAACCTGTTAATGTCAGACTTACTTTTGCACATCAGCTAACAGAAGATAAATCTTCACATGCTTCTGAATTTTAAAGAATTTGATACTGTAAAAAGATGCAATTTATTCTAAATATGTTCCAAACCAGTTACAATAATTATTGGCCATGTTGGAGTACTTTTAGGATGTAAGGAGATCGGAGAATCTGCAAATGTAAACAAATACCTATCAGTCACTGTCTTTATTTTTATCCTCTTTGGAATCTTTTGACCTAGGTAGTTTTACTTAAAATTAAGAAAAAAAGTTTTCCTTTGTCATGCATCTCTTTTTGGACCAGTTCAAAAAAATAAAATTCTTTAGCATATTCAGAAGAATGGTGAAGTGAGATACTCCAAACTCTTTTTCATGAGAATTTTAATTTTGATTGAATTGGTTGAGTATTGGGGTACAGGACTAAACTTATTAGAGACACTGAGGGACCTTGTGCTCAGCCCAAGGAAGAAGAAATTTAAGATTTTTCTTAGGAATGAATGGGGGGAAAACTGTCTGACCATGAGGCTATTCCAGTTCGTTTCTAAAAATGCAAATAATTTTGCATAAAAGAGGCACATTTTGGAGTTTTCATAGAGGCGATGCGCTAAGTATTTCAGGATAAGCACATTCTTGTTTCTATAGCTGTAAGAATGATGGAACGTGTGAACATTTTTGGTTCATCCAGTCTGAAGACTGTATGTTTACACTGATAGTAAACCATACTAGTTTTTAAAATACACAGTTACTACTAAAGAGCAATATGATTCATATGCAGTTTTAAAAATATTTGTATTGAGGAAAGCAAAAATTTCTTTCCTGTTTAGCACATCCAATTAGTAAATAGATGTAACTACAGTGAACATAATTATAAACTTGATTTCTTTGGCTAAAACTTAAACAACACATGTGCATTGAATACTGTTGTGTTAAGAAATAAAAATTTTTGTATTTATCATTGGTAAAGCTGTTTCTAATCTACATTTTGCACCTAGAATTTTCTGTTTGTTACTTTGCTAATCTTCAGTGCTTGGAATTAATAACTGCGACTGGTCATCTATTGATTTTCTCTGTTCTTGGGAGTCAAGTAGGAGTGAATTTCTTTTGATGTGAAGATACAGCTTCTTTGACTACTGGAATATATAGGTTAGCCAAGGAGATATTTGAGTTCTGAAAGTGAAATTTAACAGGTCAGTTTTAGCTTTTGGTTATATTAAAGGCATTATGCAATCTTAGAGTTTTCTTATTATTTAAAAAATACTTTAGGGTTTTAGAAGATTTATCATCTGAACTTGTTTTTATTTTATATCAATCAATATTAATGAATACTCACTAAGTCACTTGATTAAAATTAAGATTTCTACCTGAGACAGAAAAGTGAATCATTTACAACTAATGTTAGAATATCAAAATAGCATTAAAGATTTCAGAGATGGTGTAATCTAGGACTTTTCAAACTGTAGTGGTTTGAAATCAGCTTAGGTTATTCATTTCATTCTGAAAAAAAATGAAATATAAAATTAAATAGGAAAAAATAAAACTCAACATTAGGAGAAGAAAAACTGTGTTTCAGTAACATATATTTTAGCGTGGGCTGGATTATAGGCTAAAACATCAAAGTTTGAAAGCTTGTGCCTTTGACACATTCTGTCCTAATTCTAGGTCATTAGATGATTTGTCCTAGGTTGCATGGGTTATTAGTAACAACTTTAGGTTTACAGCTCAGCACTTTTGATCCTAGTATGTACTACCAAGTTAGTTAACAGTGCATTTTAGTTTAATCCCCAAAACAAGCGCATTGTTGTGTCAGAAATTTAATTGTTTCTATGTCAGGAAAACTATAGAGAAATAAGATCAGTGTTTTATAAATTACACAAATACTAAAATAATTTCTCTTTAAACCTGAAACTCACAAATATTTAAACTTGATACAGTATCCTTTTTTACCATGGCAAAAAAACATTTAAAATCTGTGTTTTTAAGGCTTGCATATACTATTTATTTTTGCCTTTCTTCCTTGGAACTTATTTCAGCAGGAAAGAATGAATAGCAAAAAAGATATTCTGCCAACATTCCTCTCTTCTGGTTGATATCATTTTATTGCTAAATTAGGAGCAAAATCACTAGAACATCTGTGTGTGTGTGTGTTTTTTTTTTAAGATGAAAGGATATGGGAAACAGTGATCTAGTCAGTCAAGTGGATTGAGTTGATTACAGTAATAGCAGTTTAGCAAGCCAGCTTGTGCTCTTCTTAAGTTTTATGCCTAATTCTTACATGCCAAAAGAAGGCCCTGAGTTTTCGTTCAGTCCTGAAAATTTAGTAATGTACTTATAGTTTATTTACTCTCTAAGCTTTATGTATTTTTTAAGAAGTATTACTTAGTTTTAAAGAGAAAGGCAAGATTTTTTTTGTTAGTCTTTAAACTTACACTAAGTTGCAAATGTATTTGAAAGAGGTAGTACTTTAGTGAGCTCCCACGCACCTATCTCTGAGCTTCAAAATTTAGGAAAAAATGGCCAGTCTTGCTTCATTTCTAATCCTACCGACTCTTCTACATTTGTATTTTTAGAGCAAGTCCCAGGCATATAATTTCATTCACAAATACTTTCTTAAAATTACTTTTGTATTTTATTATTTACTAAGCTAGTACAACTTTTTATATCTAAATTCTTTCTACTGGCATTATAGAGTTACCTTTATTTACTCTTCTTTGATTTTTTAAAAATTATGCTGCTGAACTAAATTTTAAAATGTATGAGCTGCTCGATACTCCTTAGTCAAGTGCTACGGTACTGTTTTGTGTCCTTGTTATAAACTATGCAAAAATATTTTCATTAAAGAAGTTCTGATAAATTAACACTTTTAAAAGTATATTTATTTGAATGCTTTAAAAGTCTGGAGATGTGTAAAATAGAAAGATTATGAGGATCAAAACGTTTACTAATTTCTTTGGGGAAATAGTATTAAGTTTTACCTGAATTGCTATTTTTTCTTAGAAAATATATATATTTTTTAACCTAACTGATAATATCCTTTTGGGACTGAACAGGTATACACTGACCCACTGAAGTGTTCAGGGCTTCCTTTGAGGCTGTAGTCTTAGATTAGCTGTTTGAGCTTACAGAGTCCACTGATAAGTGGATTTCTTTCAATAGTAAAAATCACAGTAGCACACAATCCTCAGTTGGTTGAATCCATGGATGTGGAACCAAGGAGACAGAGGACCACCTGGAAAGCTATGCATGGCTTTTTGACTGCATTGAGGGTTGACGCCCCTAACTCCTTGCATTGCTCAAGAGTCATCTGTATACTAAATAAAATACTGTGTGCTTGATTATATATATATCTATATATATATAACATGGAGGACGGTTTTGTGTTCTCATTCCAGGAGGAATTTGTTTTCTTCATAATATCAGCTATATGGGATTTTGGAATTGACTTGTTATTTCTCAGTGAACTCTAGGATATTTTTAAAGATATAAAGTTATCTAAAATTCTCTTAAAAATAGTTAATTTTATAGTTTCCTAGGGCTGTTAGAGGGTAATACTGAAATATAGCGCTGAAAACTGAAATTTTTTATTTTGTTCATTGTGAATTTATGATTCTCAGATATGTAGTAATATAGTGATAAATAGCTGCGGTTATATTTTTGAGAGCAGATACGTGTATATAGCAATAGTTCATGAAGCTGGTTTTGTACTGATTATCTTCATGGAAAATTTTCTATTTTGAACACCTATTGCATTTAAATTCTTCTAAAGTTTAGATAATGTATTCTCATGGTGCTGCTAGAGTTTATGCATTTCGGGGTATTGCATGTATCTTTTATTCTGTTAAAGAGATTTTTCTGCCACTTTGTGTTTTTCCAGCAGATATTCATTAAAGGATATATGCAGAATCATTCCTCCTTAGTATGTTGATTTGCTTTAAATCGGTATAATGACAATTTTACCATAATCTGAGTGGGTTTATTCCACTTGTATTTAATAGATTAATTACTTCATTTATTGTCAGTTTCCAAAAGCTACTATTTTAAAACTGTGATTAGAGAGTTTTGTACATTTTCAGAAACTAAATTTCATTGGAAAATATACACGCAATTTTAGTTACATGTTAAAAAGACAAGCAGTCTTTATCATGACTCGAATACATTTTGTACGTATTTGAACATGATACAAACAGAAAAAAACTGGTAATAGCTCTGGAGTACTGTATTCTCCACAGCTGTGCCATTTGTCTCTCTTTTCATAAATAACTTCTAGGGTTATATTTATGAAGTAAAATAGAAATAATTTCTGTCGACAACTCTTGTTTGAACAGAACTGTTTACAACTGGGGCTTGATTTCACAAGAACTGCTTTATCATTGATAAAATTGTAGATAAAAATGTAACTTGTAGGATTCCCCTTATAGTTACAGTTACAAATACTGTTATTCTACCTCAAATCAAACCTCAAAATTAGAATTAGTTTTTCAAAATTAATTTGAAGACCAAGACAGTGAGAGAGGTGCAACTCAACATTTTGGAGATAGCAGAATTTCCTTTACCGTAATTGTAAACAGGTAGCATTTTGTAAGAAGTGCTATGGTAATTTGGCAGTATATATAGGTCTGCATTTTTCTGGGAACTTAGAAGTAATCCATGTATTTTTGAATAAGATGCAATAAAAGTATAGTGACCAAGAGTGTTTACTTTATTAGGTTTTTATATATATACACCTAAATTTCCTATCTTAAATTTTTCAAAACTAATCTTCATTCTATTTTAATGTCTTCTAAAAGATTTTGAGGAGAATATAAATATTTTCTAAAGCATTTTGGTTGGGAATTATCACTTAATATGGGTTATTTGCAAGAAAATACTATTCATATGAGATAATGACATTACTAACATACTTCCAGTTAGAGATTGTTCCTTCCCCTTCTTCTCTGCCTTAGCACTGAAATTAATGGGAAGAATTTTCACTAGTCCATCCCTTGTGATTGTTAGTTTGTATTTTCAGAGTTACTAGCTTGGAGTTAGGGGTGCTGTCACTCACAAAGGAACAGATGTATCTTAGATTAATTATGACCTTTTCCCTAGGACTTTTAAAATTCTCCTAGGAGGACTTTTAGAAATTAATTTTTTTCCCTCCATTTGTGTTCTTTGATGACCATGGTGGGGATTCCGTTGGAGGGGAGGTGTGTGATGAGGACAGTTATGCTCCAGGACTTAGGGAAAAGCACTCTTCTTTTGGACTTGGCTTTCTGTCTTTCCTCCTACTGGAATAGCAGTGTGTGAACAGAGGCAGAGGCCAAGCAAGTCGCATGAATGTGTGACATTTGTGATGTGTGGTATATGACAGTATGGAATTGCCAGGTCTGTGGGAAGGTGAAGTGTACATGGTTTATCCAAAGACACTACAGTTTTTAAAACACAAGGCCAAACAGAGAAATGAAGGTTATGTGACCCATCTGGTTTCTAGTTTAGACTTTCAAAAGGAATCTTTATGAGTTAATATATATGGTTTAGCCCAAGATAATGATTTTAAGCAAATTCCCACCTAGTAATATCTGTTGTCATAATGCCCTTATTAAGTTCTTGGTTGGTGGTATTTGGAAGGATGTGAGTTGAAGATTTGGAATCCTGGATATTTACTCTTTGGTGACATACTACTCTGATAGGCATTATTACTACTCTCAAATACAAAAAATCTGACCATGTCCCTTTTCTCCTTAAAATATCTCGGTGGCCTGATGTATGTAGACCAATCCATGGTCATCGGATGAGACTTACCCAGCCTCATCACCTTGTGATTTTGTAGCAGCTACTTGCATCTGCTTTTGGTCTTCCACTCCCAGGTGGCGTAATGGTTAACGAATCTACCTGCCAGTGCAGGAGACACAAGAGATGTGGGTTCTATCCCTAGGTCAGGAATATCCCCTGAGGTAGAAAACAGCAACCCACTCAGTATTCTTGCCTGGAAAATGCCATGGACAGAGGAACCCTGTGGGCTGCAATCCGTGGGGTCGCAGAGTCAGACACAGCTGAGCACACGTGCACTCCCCTTGCAACCAACAAACATGATACTATGCACCTGCAAGGCTTTGCTCCCTTGGTTTTTTTTATGTTCTCCCTTTTCCTTGGAGTGACTGTACACACACACAGACACACACACACTCTCTCTCTCTCTCTCTCTCACACACACACACACACACACACACACACTCCATGCTTCCTTGCATCCCACCTCTGCTTTTGTTGTTAGTTGCTTAGTCTTGTCAGACTCCTTGTGACCCAATGAACTGTAGCCTGCCAGGCTCCTCTGTTCATGAGATTTCCCAGGCAAGAATACTGGAGTCAGTTGCCACTTCCTTCTCCAGGGATCTTCTTGACCCAGGAATCAAACCCGTGTCTGCTGCAAGTCTCCTGCATTGCAGGGGTTTTTTTTACCACTGAGCCTCCCACCTCTGTCTCTAACTTGATCACCAACTGATGAACCCCAGTATATCCTTATAAGTTCCAGCATTACGTCCTCTAAAAAGCTCTGTATCATGTCTCCAGACTGAATTATGGGTCTCCTTTATTAAATCCCTGTTGCCTCCAAACTGACATGTACAGGTTGACATTAGCCTCTCAGTCTTTCCTGGAGCAAGGATTGTGCTTTCTTCATTTATATCACCAATGATTAGTATACAGTAGGCATTCTCTAAACATATGAAGGGAACGATGTTCCTCGCAAAAATAGAGTATATGCTCTGAATGCCCTTGGTGCAGTGCTTCAAGTGTGGGGTTGCACCTACAGAGTCATAAGACCTTAAGGCTAAAATATATTAATAAACTAGTTATGGTCTTTGACCAGCAGTCACTCTAATCCACTTAAGACTTGAGTTTAACTGAGTTAGTCTAATCGTCTTTAAAATCACATAACCCTCCAAGAGGGTTTGTTTTCTCTATCGCGTTTCAGACTCTCCTAGTCTCATTTTTTTGTCTATCGTTGTTCAGTGCCTATTTGTCGTCACTTCCTGAGCTCCCCTCTAGAGTCTTAGCTTCCAGCTAAGCTTCGTGGAGTTGTATTTCTTGGGAGTGTGTACTGTTTCTAGTCGTTAGGTATGTAAGAGATAAGGAATAAATGTGAAATATGCATGTACTTTTACTGTCACTGAGATGACAGCAAGGGGTGAATAAGTTGGTGCAGCTTGATCATTGGCGTAAAAATATCCCATATATATGTATTCACCTGAGCAGAGCTAACAAAGATGCCCATATGAAGAAGAATTACTTTACCTTTTAATTCTAGCAGGGTCTACTTAGCTATTGATATTCTCATTAACATTGTTAATAGTAGTTTAAGCTACAGTGCACATATTAGACAATTCTCCTATTTAAAGTATATAATTCAGTGATTCAGGGTACAAACAAAACTGTACAATAGAGTTTCTGCAATCATGACCACAGTCAATTTTAGAACACTTCATTACCTGCCCGTAAAGCCTGTACCCTTAGCATCACTTCCCTCTTGCCCTTCACACACGACCTCCCTCCCCCAGTCCTAGGCAGTCACTCATATACTTTCTCTCCCTGTGGATTTGTCTGTTCTGGACATTGTGTATAAATGGAATCATATGATACGTGGTCTGTTATGACTGGATTCTTTTACTTAGGATGTTTTCAATGTTTATCTATGTTGTAGCATATGTCAATACTTCATTTCCTTTTACCACCAAATAATATTCTATTAACCCATTCATCAGATGATAGACATTTGGATTGTTTCCACTTTCTGGAAGTTCCAACATTGTTTTGAGTAATGCTGCTATGAACATTTATGTATGAGTATTTGTGTGGATATAGGTTTTTCAGCTCTCCAAGTATATATCTAGTTGTGGAATTGATGGGTCATATGGTGATTCAGTGTTTAACCTTTGGAAGGAACTGCCAGACTGTTTTGCAAAGCAGCTGCACCATTTTGAATCCCCCCAGCAGTGTGTAAGAGTTCCAGTTTCTCCACATCATCACCAACACTTGTTAGTTTCTCTTTTTTTGTCATAGCCCTCCTTGTAGGTATACTGTGGTATCTCATTGTGGTTTTGGTTTTTATTTCCGCTGATGTTGACCATTTTTTCATGTGCTTACTGGCCACTTGTATATCGTCTCTGAAGAAGTAGCTACTCAGATTCTTTGCCCATTTTTAATTGAGTTTTTGTCTCTTTGTTGTTGAGTTGTAATTCTTTATATATTCTAGATGTTAACTCCTTATAAGTTAAATAATTTGTGGTTATCAATATTTTCTCCAATTTTGTAGGTTGCCTTTTCACTTTCTTGATGGTATCCTTTGCAACACAAAAGCTGTTAATTAAGTTCATTTTTTTTTTCCTTTTGTTGTTTGTGCTTATGGTGTCGTATCTAAGAAACCATTGCCCATAGACACAAATATTTACACCTGTGTTTTCCTTGAGAATTCTGTGATTTTTAACTCTTGTATCTAGATCTGGCCAATTTTGAGTATTTCCATATATGGTGTAGATTATTTCCATATATGATGTAGGATATGATTGCCCAACTTTATTCTTTTATATGTGGATATCCAGTTGTCCCAGCATCATTTGTTGAAAAGACTGTTCTTTTCCTGCTGAGTTTTCTTGGCATCCTTGTGAAAAATCAGTTGACCATAAATGTTTATATCTGAACTCTCAGTTCTATCTCACTGATCTGTCCTCAAGTTCTTCATCATGATAGCTTTGTAGTAAGTTTTGAAATTTGGGATGTGTTTTCTCCTATTTTATCCTTCCTTTTCAGGATTGTTCTGACTATAATGAGTCCCTAGAATTTCCATGTGAACGTTTGGATCAGCTTGTGAATTTCTATAAAGAAGTAAATTGGGGTTCTGATAGGAACTCCACTGAATCTGTAGTGAAATTTGGGTGGCATCTTAATGGGCTGTGTGTGTGTATGTTAGTCTCTCAATCATGTCTGACTCTTTGAGACCCCATGGACTGTAGCTGTCCAGGCACCTCAGTCCATGGAATTCTACAGGCAAGAATACTGGAGTGGGTTGCCATTTCCTTCTCCAGGGGATCCGATCTTCTGACCCAGGGATTGAACTTGGGTCTCCCACAATGCAGGCAGTTTCTTTACCATCTGAGCCACCAGGGAAGCCTGTCTTAATGTTGAGTCTCTCAATTCATGAACGTAATGATGTTTTCCCACTTATCTCTTCTTTAGTTTCTTTCAACAGTGTTTAGTTTTCAGAGTATAAGCTTTGTGCTTCTTTTGTTGAATTTACTCCTAAGTATTGTTTTTGATGCTGTTATTAATGGAATTGTTTCTTGTTTCTTGTTCATGCTGTATATAGAAATACAGTTGATTATAAAAAAGTGATATTGTAGAACATAAACTTGCCAAACTCTAATTAGATTTTTAAGTAACATCCTTAGGATTTTCTGTATACAAAATCATGTCATCTGCAAATAGAAATAATTTTACTTCTTCCTTTCCATTCTTGATGTCTTTTATTTCATTTTCTTGACTAATTACCCTCTCTGGAACCTTAGTACGATGCTGAGTAGGAGTGACAAGAGCGGACATCTCTGTCTTGTTTCTGATCTTAGAGGGAAAGCTCATTGTTCAGTACACTGTTAGCTGTGGCTTTTCATATATATTCCTAGTTTCTTAGTTTTTTTTTCCATTACTATTTAGTCTGATTAATTATAATGATTTCTTTCCCATAATTGGTAGCTTTAAGAATCTATGCTTTGACAAATATAACTATGCTTTTCTTGTATTTACTTCTTAAAAGGTAATAAATGGTTTATTTTAAACGGAGAAAACCCCCTCAATTTGGCAGGAGGAATTTTTCTTGTAAAATTGTTGTTATTTTTTTTAAAGCCCATTACTGGACCTCAGTTCTCATCCATAAAAATAGGAAACCTTCCAGTTTTCTAGCTTTTTATGTCTAGAATATGTGAAGAACTTGTATAGACAAGGGAATGGGAGTATATTTGCTTAACTGATTTTGTTAGTGATATAGTTGACTCTTCATATTTTTTAATTAAGAGAAAATAACTGATAAAAATGTCCTTTTTTAAAAAAAGAGAAGGAATGGAAATAATCTTTTAAAAATGATGCCAGATAAAGATGATACAGACAGTAAAGAATACGCCTGCAATGCAGGAGACCCGGATTCAGTCCCTGGGTCAGGAAGATATCCTGGAGAAGGAAAAGGCTACCCACTTTAGTATTCTTGCCTGGAGAATCTCACGGACAGAAGAGCCTGATGGGCTATAGTCCACGGGGTCGCAGAGTCGGAGGTGACTGAGAAACTAAGCAGGAACGCACACACTGGATGAATCACAGCATTATTTCAGTGGATCCGTGTTTCTTATCAAATATGAATAGAAATACACATAGTAAGTTATTCATTGCAAATAGCTCTGATTTCTAGTGTAAATATTCAGTTCAGTTCAGTTGCTCAGTCGTGTCTGACTCTTTGCAACCCCATGAATCGCAGCACGCCAGGCCTCCCTGTCCATCACCACCTCCCAGAGTTCACTCAGACTCGCGTCCATCGAGTCCGTGATGCCATCCAGCCATCTCATCCTCTGTCGTCCCCTTCTCCTCCTGCCCCCAATCCCTCCCAGCATCAGAGTCTTTTCCAATGAGTCAACTCTTCGCCTGAGGTGGCCAAAGTACTGGAGTTTCAGCTTTAGCATCATTCCTTCCAAAGAAATCCCAGGGCTGATCTCCTTCAGAATGGACTGGTTGGATCTCCTTGCAGTCCAAGGGACTCTCAAGAGTCTTCTCCAACACCACAGTTCAAAAGCATCAATTCTTTGGTGCTCAGCTCTTGGACTGCTCTCTTCATAGTCCAAGTCTCACATCCATACATGACCACTGGAAAAACCATAGCCTTGACTAGACGGATCTTTGTTGGCACAGTAATGTCTCTGCTTTTGAATATGATCTAGGTTGGTCATAACTTTCCTTCCAAGGAGTAAGCGTCTTTTAATTTCATGGCTGCAGTCACCATCTGCAGTGATTTTGGAGCCCCC
>SJYA01004907.1:0-19936 GCA_006410615.1 Neotragus moschatus
CAAGTCTATGCCCCAACCAGTAAAGCTGAAGAAGCTGAAGTTGAACAATTCTATGAAGACCTACAAGACATTTTACAACTAACACCAAAAAAAGATATCCTTTTCCCATATGTAGAGCTACACTATTACAATCTTGAGTTCATAAATAAATATATACATGTATAGCGCTTAAACAACTATATATGTTCAAGTTGCCTAGGCATCATTTTTATCAGAGGCTTAGTCACACATTTAGTAATGCAAGAAATCACAATCTTGTAAAATAGGCCAAATACAAGTAACATAGCTAGTAGCATTAGTAGGGTCATAAGTAAATATTTAAGCCAAGAGTTTCCATTAGGTGTGATCCAGTATATCACCAGCTCATCTGACTCAATTTGTCCTGTACATCACTATCTTAAAGGTAACGAAATACTTGTATTGTTCACAAGGCATCCAGCCTAATTCCCTAGTGTTATTAGACTGATAATCCTTAGTTTTACTGTTCCCAATGTAAGGGAACTTTTAAACTTAAATGATTTAAATAATCTGATGGGAGTCATATAAATCCACCCTGTAACTGAAGGAGGGTCCCTCCTAATAATCAGGAAGTTGTATTTGCTGACTGAAATTTAGTTTGTTATTTTTGAACTTGACTAAAATTAAAAGAAAATTCATATTTTAACCATGGACAGAGAAAGCACCATTGATTGGCCAAGTGAGGGAGTCCAATCTAGTAATATCAATAGTCACTCAAACAGAAGTATAGCTTTCTTCTGGAATAAATTTCCTAAGAGTCATCCAACTAGACCTGTGGAGAGGAGAAATTCACCAAGGTAACCCAGAAGTACTAGATGTAGGTAACTGATCATAAGCCTAACAATTAGATTAATTTTTAAACTCTGTGTAAGAGTTATACTATGATAAAAAAAAAACATGGATTTATGAAAAGTCCAAGAAATTATCAAAAATAATTATGATATATAATTATATAATTATATGACATTATTATCTAACTGCTATGCTGAAAACACTATAAATAATCATATAGGTCAGATTGGTAATCTAGGAATAGCTGTCCACTTCTGATGTTGTCTTCTCTTTATCTTGGTAGGAGTGAAGTTTCTCTGCTGTTTGAACCTTGTTTTAAGGTGAGTCTAAGGGCTCCAGTGCAAGAACTCTTTCTAAGTGGAAAATACAAATCCAAAAGTCAATTTCTTTCATTTGTTCTGTGCATGGGATAATCAAAAATGTCTGACAAGTGTCCTTTGATGTAGGTCGGAGACAGTCCTTTAAATGATGCCTTTCCAAAATGCATAATCTTCTGGTTATAGATCATGGGGCATCGAATATACAGTAACAAGCTTCAGAAACAAACATAGAGTGTCCTTTAAATAATTCAATTAAACTTTACAATAATGTAACCTAACAACAGGGGTCTATCTCGGAAGTGAGTCTTAGGCAGTAAATACAGACCTAAATTAGCAATACTAGAATTTAATATCCATATGTGTAATTTTTCTCTCTAAAAGTATGTGACTGCTATCAAATATAATCAAATTAACAGTAATTTGTTTGTAAGAATAAGTCTGCTTTCAGTAAACTTGGCCCGATTACTTATATAACTATCATACAATCCTTTTAAAAATTGGTTTAGGTGGAACTTTTTAATAAAGAATCTCAGATAGAATTTTTAAAAGGTTTCTTTCTCAAGGCAAGAAAAGTCATCCCTAGGGCATGCCATCAGATCCCACCTGTGATACCTAAAGATTTGAATTAATTTCTCTCTTCTCAGAGCTCCAAAGTGTCTTCAGATTCCTGCAAATGTCAGGGCGTGGACTTTCTCATTTACTTCATTCTGCTAGCAACCTAAGGGTTTACAGTTTTGGAGGGATCAGGTAGAAAGAAAAGATACATGTGTGAGCTTTGCTTACAAAGGTGTCACAACCAAATTGCTGTAAGTCAAAAGGTTTTAAGGGGAAAGGTTTCCTTATATCTGGAAAACAGATTAAGGGGAAAGGTTTAAGGGGAAAGGTTTCCTTATATCTGGAAAACAGATTAAAAAGCAGTAATATTTCAGACCAGAAAAACCATAAAATCAATAACCATGTTCATCAGTTCACTCAGTCCTACATAACTAATTCTTGATCTTTCTTTAACAGTTTTATAAAGCTTTTAAAAGCCTGCACTTGTCAAAAATCCTTTCTGTGAATTTTCTTGAAAATGAAACATTTTTGCAAAGGCACGAGGATCAAACAATAACTGTCAATGAACAACAAAGATTTTTAAAGACATGGTTAAAGATCCAACTGAGATGCAATCGACAAACTTCTTTCCTGCTGTGACAGAACATTTTAAGATAATAATCAGAATTCAGAATGATAACATTTTACTATGACATATCAGATTCTTAGGAATTCCAACAATTTCTGGAGTATCTAAAACATTTCCCCTTACAATATAGCCTAAGGATGTTTATCACCATCACTTTGAAATGCTTCCCATGCAGTTTAACAGATGATATAAGCCTAGTTATTTTAATATTTTTATCTTTGATAAAGAGAGAAAACAATTCCCTTAGGTGTTTCAGGACCTTTTGGAAAATCTCAAAGTAAGCTAAAGGTCAAATGAACTTCAAGTAGAATTTGATCTCTGGCAAGTTTGTCAAAAATATCAAAAGGTTTTTAAAAAACACTTGGTCAGGCGGCATCACAGGTCACTGTGAAACAATACTTATTGACTTAACCAAGAAACAATAAAATATTTCAAAGGCAAATACAGAAAGTTATACAAAATTACTTAAAATACAAAGAAAATTCACAATCTATTACAAAAAGTAGATCAATATTCTCAAGAAAACTCTCCCCTCTTAACAGAGAGAAACAAAATTCAGGTTGTGTACCATTTTAATATTGAAATTCATTTGCCCAATTAAATTACATCTAACTTTGTTCTGCCCAAACATAGAATCCTTTCCAAAGCTTCTTTTTTCACGCAAACCTACAGTTTTCTATTCTTACAATAATCTGTCTCTTCTTTACTATTCATAAATAACTAGCATCAGAACAAAATTATTTTCTTTTTCCTTGATAAAATGAATTTTTATTTCTTATCTCTTCTTCTTGTGAAGGCGCTCAGTCGTATCCAACTCTTTGCAACCCCATGGACTGTAGCCTACCAGGCTCCTCCGTCCATGGAATTTTCCAGGCAAGAGTACTAGAGTGGGTTGCCATTTCCTTCTCCAGGGGATCTTCCCAGCCCAGGGATTAAACCCAGGTCTTCTGTATTGCAGGCAGATGCTTTACCATCTGATCTACCAAGGTAGCCCCTCTTCTTCTTACTTGTATACAAAAATGTTTATCATATTAACTTTATAAGCTGTTGCTGCTGCTAAGTCGCTTGAGTCGTGTCCGACTCTGTGCGACCCCACAGACGGCAGCCCACCAGGCTCCCCTGTCCCTGGGATTCTCCCGGCAAGAACACTGGAGTGGATTGCCATTTCCTTCTCCAGTGCATGAAGATGAAAGGGGAAAGTGAAGTCTCTCAGTCGTATCCGACTCCTAGCAATCCCATGGACGCAGCATACCGGGCTCGTCTACCCATGGGATTTTCCAAACAAGAGTACCGGAGTGGGTTTGCCGTTGCCTTCTCTGAACTTTATAGGCTAATTACTTAGAATTATCAAATTTTAAAAAATATTTATTTAACAACATTATGTCTTAATTGGGGCTTGCAGGATATTTAGTTGCAGCATGTAAACTCTTAGTTGAGGAATATGGGGTCTAGTTCCCTGACCAGGGATCAAACCCAGGCCCCTGCATTGAAAGCACAGAGTCTTAATCATTGAACCGCCAGAGAAGTCCTGAATTATTAACTTTCAAAAAACTTAATTTCTAGTGAAAACAGAGAAGCAAGCAATTACATACTGTCTTTTACATTAGCATCCCATAGATTGGCAAACTTGAAATACTATTTATAAAAACTCAACATGAAAAAACTAAGATCATTCAAAACTGGGAAAGGATTACATCAACACTGTATATTGTCACCCTGCTTATTTAACTTACATGCAGAGTACATCATGTGAAAAGCTGATCAGGATGAAGCACAAGCTGGAATCAAGATTGCCAGGAGAAATATCAATAACCTCAGATATGCAGACGACACCACTCTTATGGCAGAAAGCAAAGAGAAACTGATGAGTCTCTTGATGAAAGTGAAAGAGGACAGTGAAAAAGCTGGCTTAAAACTCAGTGTTCAAAAAATGAAGATCATGGCATCCAGTCCAATCACATGGCAAATAGTTGGGGAAACAATGCAAACAGTGACGGACTTTATTTTCTTAGGCTCCAAAATCACTGCAGACAGTGACTGCAGCCATGAAATTATAAGATACTTGTTCCTTGGAAGAAAAGTTATAAGCAACCTAGACAGCATATTAAAAATCAGAGACATTACTTTACCAACAAAGGTCCATCTAGTCAAAGCTATGGTTTTTCCAGTAGTCATGTATGGATGTGAGAGTTGGACCATAAGGAAAGTTGAGTGCTGAAGAATTGATGCTTTTGAACTGTAGTGTTGAAGAAGACACTTGAGAGTCCCTTGAACTTCAAGGAGATCCAACCAGTCCATCCTAAAGGAAATCAGTCCCGAACTTTCATTGGAAGGAATCATGCTGAAGCTCCAATACTTTGGCCACCTGATGTGAAGAACTGACTCATTAGAAAAGATTCTGATGCTGGGAAAGATCGAGGACTGGAGGAGAAGGGGACAGAGGATGAGATGGTTGAATGGCATCACAGGCTTGATGGACATGCATTTGAGCAAGCTTTGGGAATTGGTGATGGACAGGGAAGCCTGGTGTGCTACAGTCTGTGGGGTTGCAAAGAGTCAGACACAACTGAGAGACTGAACCAAAGATCATGGCATCCAGTCCCATCACTTGATGACAGATAGAAGGGGGCAAAGTGGAAGCAGTGATAGATTTTCTTTTCTTGAGTACCAAAATCATTGTGGATGGTGACTGCACCCTTGAAATTAAAAGACACTTGCTCTTTGGAAGAAAAGCTATGACCAACCTAGACAGTGTCTTAAAAAGCAGAGACATCCCTTTGCTGCCAAAGGTCCATAGTCAAAACTATGGTTTTTCCAGTAGTCATGTGAGAGTTGGACCATAAAGAAGGCTGAACACTGAAGAACTAATGTTTTTAAATTGTGGTGCTGGATAAGACTCTGGGGAGTCCCCTGGACTGCAGGAAGATCAAACCAGTCAAATCTAAAGGAAATCGACCCTGAATATTCATTGAAGGACTGATGCTGAAGCTGAATCTCCAATACTTTGGCACCTGATGCGAAGAGCTGACTCATTGGAAAGATCCTGATACTGGGAAAGATTGAAGACAAAAGCAGAAGAAGGCAGCAGAGGATGAGATGGTTAGACAGCATCACCAACTCAATGGACATGAATTTTAGCAAACTCCGGGAGATAGTGATGGACAGGGAAGCATAGTGTCCTGAAATCATGGGATCACAAAAAGTTGGACTAGACTTAGTGATTAAACAACATAATTTCTAAAATGCGTGTGCTTTCTTCGAGAAAATGTCGCAATGTGGCACCAAATGTATTTATTAAAGTCCTGAATCTTTAGTTTCTCTGAAAAATGATGTCGACATTCAGTAATTAATGTGGCAAGGCTCTATGATATGCAGTTAATGCACAAGTTCATAGGACTGAATTTTCTGGCAAGCTGTCCCCCATGGGATCACCCACTATGTTCTCAAGGCTCCCAAACAGCACAATGGATTTTTTCAATTTGAGCTATTCGACAGTTGCTACTCTAGAATCAACTTTGTGACCCCTTGATAATACATCCCAGTTGAGGGATGAGGCTCAGACAGCAAACATGAATTTCCAGCTGCTTACTCTACAGAAAATGAAGCCCCAGTGCAGGCACAGAGAATGAGAGGATCAGGCTCACCTTTGAGAAGGAATGCAGGGGCCACGTTGGTGAGAAGCATGAGCACCTGTCAGGAAGCTATTGAAATATTTCCGTCTGGGGTTGCTTCAGTCTGAAGAAGGCCTCGGTTGGAGGAGGCCCAGGTCTTACAGCTTCCTCGACCTACTTGAACACAAGCTCCCTCCTGTTGCTGGGCCTTCACACATGCTGTNGTTGGTGAGAAGCATGAGCACCTGTCAGGAAGCTATTGAAATATTTCCGTCTGGGGTTGCTTCAGTCTGAAGAAGGCCTCGGTTGGAGGAGGCCCAGGTCTTACAGCTTCCTCGACCTACTTGAACACAAGCTCCCTCCTGTTGCTGGGCCTTCACACATGCTGTGCCCTGAACTACTTGCTAAAAATCAACCCTTCCATAAAACCAAGAGGTATGTCTTTATATGTCTTTAACAGAAGAGAGGAGGGAGAGCAGCTCAGACCCTGGTTGTTTCAATACAGAACCAGCAGGACTTCCACAGAGTGTGGAGTA
Source organism: Neotragus moschatus (assembly GCA_006410615.1). NCBI lineage: Eukaryota > Metazoa > Chordata > Mammalia > Artiodactyla > Bovidae > Neotragus > Neotragus moschatus. Next base: position 6,461 of record SJYA01004907.1, read on the forward strand.
ACAGCCTAAAGATGCCTCCAAGTGATGTGGCCGGAGCAACTGGAAAGACTGGAGGTGCCAACAACTGAGACGGGGTAGTTGTATGTAACAGATTGGGAGGAAATATTGTGGACCTCAGACATGTTGAGTTAGAGATTTCTCAGACACCCAAGTGGAAACTCTTCAGGAGAGGGGATCTGGACCGAAAATACTTATTTGAGAGACATCAGCCTAGAAATGGGATTTTAAAGCCATGAACCAGAGTTGTTCCTCAGGGGATGTCCTTGGTTGAGAGACTAGGCCCTGGGGCCTTGTGCAAAAGTAGGAGGTGGAAAAGGCACCATCACACACATAGAAACAAGCCAATGAAGCAGGAGAAACAGTAAAAAGTAAATGGGATCCTACTTCAGCCAAGTGCAAGAAATGCATTAATAAAGAGGCAATGAAAAATTTGGCTTAAAGCTCAAAACACAGAAAACGAAGATTATGGCGTCTGGTCCCATCACTTGATGGGAAATAGATGGGGAAACAGTGGAAACAGTGTCAGATTTTATTTTGGGGGNTTCATGTCAATGTATAGCAAAATGAATACAGTATTGTAAAGCAAAGCAAACTAAAAAATAAAAATTTACGTTAAAAAAAAAAAAGAACTGGACATGGAACAACAGATTGGTTCCAAATAGGAAAAGGAGTATGTCAAGGCTGTATATTGAAACCCTGCTTATTTAAGTTATATGCAGAGTACATCATGAGAAACGCTGGATTGAAGAAACAGAAGCTGGAATCAAGATTGCTGGGAGAAATATTAATAACCTCAGATATGCAGGTGATACAACGTTTATGGCAGAACGTGAAGAAGAACTAAAAAGCTTCTTGATGAACGTGAAAGTGGAGAGTGAAAAAGTTGGCTTAAAGCTCAACATTCAGAAAACGAAGATCGTGGCATCTGGTCTCATCACTTTATGGGAAACAGATGGGGAAACAGTGTCAGACTTTATTTTTGGGGGATCCAAAACCACTGCAGATGGTGACTACAGCCATGAAATTAAAAGATGCTACACCTTGGAAGAAAAGTTATGACCAACCTAGATAGCATATTCAAAAGCAGAGACATTACTTTGCCGACAAAGGTCCATCTAGTCAAGGCCATGGTTTTTCCAGTAGTCATGTATGGATGTGAGAGTTGGACTGTGAAGAAGGCTGAGCACTGAATAATTGATGCTTTTGAACTGTAGTGTTGGAGATTAAGTGTATATAAATATCTAGAGAATGCAAACTAATCTATAGATACAGAAAGCAAATCAACAATTGCCAGAGAAAACGGGTCCAGTAAAGGACAAGAGGGAGGGCTACAATGGGCACAAGGAAACTCTTTGGACTGATGGACATTCTCATTATTTTGATTGTAGGGATGGTTTCAGAGGTCTATACATTTGTCAAAACTGTCAAATTTTGCAGTTTAAATATGTTCAATTTATGATATGCCATTAGAAGTGTTGAAAGCAACCTAAGATTAAGGATTAATAACTAAAGAATGAATGTAGAGAAGATCTCTCCTTAAAATTGGGAGTTAGCATTGGCACAAATCAAAATTGGAGTACATGTTGTTGTAGCTGCAGCCAGAACTGCCACCATCACAGAACAAGCAGAAAGTGTCTCTAGAGAGTAGAAAGGCTAAGGTTCGCCAAGGCATATGCAGAGAATGAGTACAGAGAACAAGCTGGATACAGGGTGTCTGTGGTCTGAAGTGTGTATAAACTTTAGAGAAGAAACTAGGGAAAAAAAAAAAAAAACAATGACAGCTTGGACCTAGACTGGAAGATGTTGACTGGTGAATGCTCAGATAGAGCATATGTGTTGCAGCCTTGTCATGGACAGGCAGGCACAAGGCCTGGAATGCAAATGTCTGCTCCACTAGGGTCTGACTGTGCAGCAAGGTGATGGGCAAGTTTGTCCTGGGGCTGTGAACTTTCTGAGAAACTGTGTGCTTGGGAACAGTTTTGGGAAGTGGAGAAAAATCCAGAAGGAAACAAAACAAATAATTAGTGATAATAAGAAGATGACAGAGGATGAGATGGTTGGATGGCATCACTGACATGATGGAAATGAGTTTGAGTAAGCTCTGATAGTTGCTGATGGACAGGGAAACCTGGTGTGCTGCAGTTCATGGGGTCGCAAAGGGTTGGACACAACTGAGTGAACTGAACTTAAGTTCAGTCCTGTCCAACTCTTTGCAATCCCATGGACTGCAGCACACAGGCCTCCCTGTCCATCACTAACTCCCGGAGTCCACCCAAACCCATTTCCATTGAGTTGGTGATGCCATCCAATCATACCATCCTCAGCCGTCCCCTACCATCAATCTTTCCCAGCACCAGGGTCTTTTCAAATGGTCAGCTCTTCGCATCAGGTGTCCAATGTATTGGAATTTCAGCTTCAACATCAGTCCTTCCAATGAACACCGAGGATTGAACATCCCCTTTAGGATGGACTGGTTGGATCTCTTTGCAGTCCAAGGGACTATCAAGAGTCTTCTCCAACACCATAGTTCAAATTCGTCAATTGTTTGGTGCTTAGCTCTCTTTATAGTCCAACTCTCATATCCATACATGACCAATGGAAAAAACACAGCCTTGACTAGACAGACCTTTGTTGGCAAAGTAATGTCTCTGCTTTCGAATATGCTGTCTAGGTTGGTCATAACTTTCCTTCCAAGGAGTAAGCGTCTTTTAATTTCATGGCTGCAATCACCATCTGCAGTGATTTTGTTGCCCCCAAAAATAGTCAGCCACTGTTTCCACTGTTTCTCCATCTGTTTGCCAGGAAGTGATGGGACCAGATGCCATGATCTTAGTTTTCTGAATGTTGAGTTTTAAGTCAACTTTTCAACTCTCCTCTTTCACCTTCATTAAAAGGCTCATTAGTTCTTCTTCACTTTATGCCATAAGGGTGGTGTCATCTGCATATCTGCAGAGAAGGCACTGGCAACCCACTCCAGTACTCTTGCCTGGAAAATCCCATGGATGGAGGAGCCTAGTAGGCTGCAGTCTATGGGATCGCAAAGAGTTGGACACGACTGATCAACTTCACCTTCACTTTTCATTTTTCATGCATTGGAGAAGGAAATGGCAAGCCATTCCTATATTCTTGCCTTCAGAATTCCAGGGACATCAGAGCCTGATGAACTGCCATCTACAGGGTTGCACAGTGGGACAACACCAAAACGACTTAGCAGCAGCAGCAGCGGCAGCAGCAGCAGCATCTGCATCTGAGGTTATTGATGTTTCTCTCAGCAACCTTGATTGCAGCTTGTGCTTCCTCCAGTCCAGCATTTCTCATGAGGTACTCTGCATATAAGTTAAATAAGCAGGGTGACAATATACAGCCTTGACATGCTCCTTTTTCTATTTGGAACCAGTCTGTTATTCCATGTCCAGTTCTAACTGTTGCTTCCTGACCTGCATATGCACTTCTCAAGAGGTAGGTCAGATGGTCTGGTATTCCCAACTCTTTCAGAATTTTCCACAATATATTGTGATCAACACAGTCAAATGCTTTGGCATAGTCAATAAAGCAGAAATAGATGTTTTTCTGGAACTCTTTTGCTTTTTTGATGATCCAGTGGATGGTGGCAATTTGATTTTTTATTCCTCTTCATTTTCTAAAATCAGCTTGATCATCTGGAACTTCACAGTTCATGTATTGCTGAAGCCTGGCTTGGAGAATTTTGAGCATTAACTCACTAGTGTGTGAGATGAGTGCAATTGTGCATTAGTTTGAACATTCTTTTGTATTGCCTTTATTTGATATTGGAATGAAAACTGACGTTTTCCAGTCCTGTGGCCACTGCTGAGTTTTCCAAATTTGCTGGCATATTGAGTGCAACACTTTCACAGCATCATATTTCAGGATTTGAAAGAGCTCAACTGGAATTCCATCACCTCCACTAGCTTCGTTCATAGTGATGCTTCCTAAGGCCCACTTGACTTCACATTCCAGGATGTCTGGCTCTAGGTGAGTGATCAGATCATCATGATTATCTTGGTCATGAAGATTTTTTGGTACAGTTTTCTGTGTATTCTTGCCACCTCTTCTTAATATCTTCTGCTTCTGTTAGGTCCATAACATTTCTGTCCTTTATCGAGCCCATCTTTGCCTNCTGTGCAGCAAGGTGATGGGCAAGTTTGTCCTGGGGCTGTGAACTTTCTGAGAAACTGTGTGCTTGGGAACAGTTTTGGGAAGTGGAGAAAAATCCAGAAGGAAACAAAACAAATAATTAGTGATAATAAGAAGATGACAGAGGATGAGATGGTTGGATGGCATCACTGACATGATGGAAATGAGTTTGAGTAAGCTCTGATAGTTGCTGATGGACAGGGAAACCTGGTGTGCTGCAGTTCATGGGGTCGCAAAGGGTTGGACACAACTGAGTGAACTGAACTTAAGTTCAGTCCTGTCCAACTCTTTGCAATCCCATGGACTGCAGCACACAGGCCTCCCTGTCCATCACTAACTCCCGGAGTCCACCCAAACCCATTTCCATTGAGTTGGTGATGCCATCCAATCATACCATCCTCAGCCGTCCCCTACCATCAATCTTTCCCAGCACCAGGGTCTTTTCAAATGGTCAGCTCTTCGCATCAGGTGTCCAATGTATTGGAATTTCAGCTTCAACATCAGTCCTTCCAATGAACACCGAGGATTGAACATCCCCTTTAGGATGGACTGGTTGGATCTCTTTGCAGTCCAAGGGACTATCAAGAGTCTTCTCCAACACCATAGTTCAAATTCGTCAATTGTTTGGTGCTTAGCTCTCTTTATAGTCCAACTCTCATATCCATACATGACCAATGGAAAAAACACAGCCTTGACTAGACAGACCTTTGTTGGCAAAGTAATGTCTCTGCTTTCGAATATGCTGTCTAGGTTGGTCATAACTTTCCTTCCAAGGAGTAAGCGTCTTTTAATTTCATGGCTGCAATCACCATCTGCAGTGATTTTGTTGCCCCCAAAAATAGTCAGCCACTGTTTCCACTGTTTCTCCATCTGTTTGCCAGGAAGTGATGGGACCAGATGCCATGATCTTAGTTTTCTGAATGTTGAGTTTTAAGTCAACTTTTCAACTCTCCTCTTTCACCTTCATTAAAAGGCTCATTAGTTCTTCTTCACTTTATGCCATAAGGGTGGTGTCATCTGCATATCTGCAGAGAAGGCACTGGCAACCCACTCCAGTACTCTTGCCTGGAAAATCCCATGGATGGAGGAGCCTAGTAGGCTGCAGTCTATGGGATCGCAAAGAGTTGGACACGACTGATCAACTTCACCTTCACTTTTCATTTTTCATGCATTGGAGAAGGAAATGGCAAGCCATTCCTATATTCTTGCCTTCAGAATTCCAGGGACATCAGAGCCTGATGAACTGCCATCTACAGGGTTGCATAGTGGGACAACACCAAAACGACTTAGCAGCAGCAGCAGCGGCAGCAGCAGCAGCATCTGCATCTGAGGTTATTGATGTTTCTCTCAGCAACCTTGATTGCAGCTTGTGCTTCCTCCAGTCCAGCATTTCTCATGAGGTACTCTGCATATAAGTTAAATAAGCAGGGTGACAATATACAGCCTTGACATGCTCCTTTTTCTATTTGGAACCAGTCTGTTATTCCATGTCCAGTTCTAACTGTTGCTTCCTGACCTGCATATGCACTTCTCAAGAGGTAGGTCAGATGGTCTGGTATTCCCAACTCTTTCAGAATTTTCCACAATATATTGTGATCAACACAGTCAAATGCTTTGGCATAGTCAATAAAGCAGAAATAGATGTTTTTCTGGAACTCTTTTGCTTTTTTGATGATCCAGTGGATGGTGGCAATTTGATTTTTTATTCCTCTTCATTTTCTAAAATCAGCTTGATCATCTGGAACTTCACAGTTCATGTATTGCTGAAGCCTGGCTTGGAGAATTTTGAGCATTAACTCACTAGTGTGTGAGATGAGTGCAATTGTGCATTAGTTTGAACATTCTTTTGTATTGCCTTTATTTGATATTGGAATGAAAACTGACGTTTTCCAGTCCTGTGGCCACTGCTGAGTTTTCCAAATTTGCTGGCATATTGAGTGCAACACTTTCACAGCATCATATTTCAGGATTTGAAAGAGCTCAACTGGAATTCCATCACCTCCACTAGCTTCGTTCATAGTGATGCTTCCTAAGGCCCACTTGACTTCACATTCCAGGATGTCTGGCTCTAGGTGAGTGATCAGATCATCATGATTATCTTGGTCATGAAGATTTTTTGGTACAGTTTTCTGTGTATTCTTGCCACCTCTTCTTAATATCTTCTGCTTCTGTTAGGTCCATAACATTTCTGTCCTTTATCGAGCCCATCTTTGCCTGAAATGTTCCCTTGATATCTCTAATTTTCTTGAAGAGATCTTTAGTCTTTCCCATTCTGTTGTTGTCTTCTATTTCTTTGCATTGATCGCTGAGGAAGGGTTTCTTATTTCTCTTTGTTATTCTTTGGAACTCTGCATTCAGATGCTTATATCTTTCCTTTTCTCCTTTGCTTTTTGTTTCCTTTCTTTTCGTAGCTATTTGTAGGCCTCCTCAGGTATCCATTTTGCTTTTTGCATTTCTTTTTCTTGGGGATGGTCTTGATTCCTGTCTCCTGTACAGTGTCACAAACCTCCATCCATAGTTCATCAGGCACTCTGTCTGTCAGATCTAGTCCCTTAAATCTATGGCTTACTTCCACTATATAGTCACAAGGGATTTTATTTAGGTCATACCTGAACAGTCTAGTGGTTTCTCCACCTTCTTTAATTTTTAACTATTTTACCAAACAGAGCTCAATACTGAAAAATAATGTATCCTTTATGAACTGTGGTGGTTTAGTCACTTAGTTTGGCCTGACTCTTCCAACACTATGGACTGTAGCCCATGAGGGTCCTCTGTTCATGCAGTTTTCCAGGCAAGGATATTTGAGTGTGTTGCCATTTTCTTTTCCAGGGAATCTTTTCAACCCAGGGATCCAAACCTGTGTCTCCTGCATTGAAGGTGGATTCTTTACTGCTGAGCCAGCAGAGAAGAGCTTTGTGAACTTACATTTTCTTAATTTTCCCTGTGTCCAGAGAATATCAGCAACTTGACTTGTCCCCAAATTTACATGTTAATGATTATGAAAATCCTCTTTAGCCTCATAGTTCACTGTGGATTAGAGAAATTGACACTTATATTTCTTCATTTCATCACCTCTGACATTTATAGAGTGGACAATTTGAGTACAAATCATTCTCAGAGCCATAGTACTCTATGATTCCAAGCCCTCGTTTACTCTTGCATAAAGTTTTTAACATAGAGAGTTCAGTTCTCTTCAGTCACTCAGTCGTGTCCAACTCTTTATGACCCCATGAACTGCAGCACGCCAGGCCTCTTTGTCCATCACCAACTCCCGGAGTCCACCCAAACACAGGTCCATTGAGTCGGTGATGCCATCCAACATCTCTTCCTCTGTCATCCCCTTCTCCTTCTGCCCTCAGTCTTTTCCAGCATCAGCGTCTTTTCAAATCAGTCAGCTCTTCACATCATGTGGCCAAAGTATTGGAGTTTCAGCTTCAACATCAGTCCTTCCAATGAATACCCAGGACTGATCGAGTAGAATAAATCAATTACATTTTCCCTCTGAACATATCTTGACAGCAAACTTTTCTAACAGCCTTTTTCATCTCTGTGCTTCTCAGAGTGTAGATTAAGGGACTGAACATAGAAACAATGGTGCTATAAAAGACGGAAAAAAATGTGTCCTCAGGGAAAGTTTCAGGGGGTCTTAGTTAGGCAAAGATTGAAGGATCAAAAAATAAGACCACCACAGTGATATGAGCCCCACAAGTAAACAGGGCTTTGTGCCTTCCTTCAGCTGAGTGGTTTCTTAAGGTGAATAATATAATGACATAGGACCCAAACAAGAGAACAAAAGTTACTAAGGCAACCATTCCTGAACTGGCAACCACAAGGACATCAGTGACATAGGTATCAGTACAGGTAACTTTCAACAAAGGAAAAATGTCACAATAGTAGTGGTCAATTTCACTGGGGCCACAGAAGGGCAAACTGATTATCATAGAGAACAGAGAAAAGGCATGGACAGCCCCACCAGCCCAAGCTGCCAGAATGAGGATATTGCACCTTGTCTTGTTCATGATAATCATGTAGGGGAGAAACTTGCAGATGGCAATCCAGTGATCAAAGGCCATGACTGTAAGGATGCAGATTTCAGTCACTCCTAAGAAGTGCAAGGAAAAGACTTGAACATGCAGTTACCAGAAGAGATGGTTTTCCTTCCCAGAAGCAGGTCACTGATCAGTTTGAGTGTCACACAAGAGGCATAGCAGATGTTTGTGAAGGATAAGTGGCTGAGGAAATAGTACATTGGTTGATGAAAAAGGACACTACATCGGATGGGACAAGGATCAGAAGATTTCCCACCAACAAGGCAACATAACAGAATAAGAAGAATACAAAGCAAAATTCTGTATATTCTGGTCAGAGTAAAGCCCCACAAAAATGAATTCTGATAGATTCCTCTGATTTTCTATACGGTGAATTTAATGTGTATCATGTTCTTGCCTGAAGAATCCCAGGGACAAGGGAGCCTGGTGGGCTGCCATCTATGGGGTCACACAAAGGCGGACAGGACTGAAGAGACCTAGCAGCAGCAGCAGCAGCATGCAAACATTGTTAAGTACCTGAAAGAAAAATCAGCACATGCATTTGGATGAAACACTTACAGTAAAATTATAGCAAGTTTACTATAAAATTATAACCATTAACATATCATTGAAGCAAATTCATAAGGTATTTACTGTATTTGTTATGGGAAATTATAGACTTTTTTGCCCCACAGCTTCCTTTTGTATCAAAATATTCTATTGTATTGATGGAATTAAATATGTATTCTCTTCAGTATTCCTCAGTTTTCAAATTTAATGATTAACATATCACTATTTCCTAAAAGGGAAAGGAACAATTATCGAGAAGGGAATGGTTACCCATTCCTGTATTCTTCCCTAAAGAATCTCATAGTCAGAGAAGCCTGGCAGGGTGCAGTCCATAGGGTCACACAGAGTTGGACACACTTGAAGCGATTAAGCAGCAACAGTATAATATTTAGGGAAAATGAATATTTATTTACTCATTTCTGTGTGACATATTGATATATTAAGCGTGTGTTTTTTTGTTCGTGATACAGTTTTTATTTTTTAATATAATGTTTCTTTCTCCAACAGGATGTTGGCTACCACCTGTGTTTTCTTCATGTATAAGGGGATAAACAAATTTATGACATCTTTTTCTGAATTTTGAAATGCTTGAGTGGACAATTTATTTGCAAAATAGCTGATTTCTTTGCCACTAGTGAAAGAAACATAATCTTAGAAGTCAAATAGGTCTTATAAGCCAAATCAACCTTATAAGTCAAATAACTAGAATACATGATCACAAACACTGGAAGGCTGTGAATAATTGATATCCTAAAAATAAAATATATGCATCTCTTCTATTTAACCTGTAAGTGTTACAGTTACTGCTTTTGTAGTAAACTACATTTGTTAAAATTAGTGGTTTAATAAGTAAAGGTAAAAGAAAATTGCTTATAATTACACAGGTATGTTTAATTTCTGCACCTTTTATATGTTTTATATATTTATATTTTAGTGTTTAATCACTGAAATTCAGTAAAAGATGATGTTATAAAATGATAAAGCATACTTTATGGTCAGTAAGCATTCGACTATTATGTGTTTTACAAATGGGGGATTGATTCATGAATCTGCTTACATCATATTTATAAATGATTTTTAAGACATAAAGTATACAGGAGTGGAAAAATATGCACTACATATAGTAGAACTCATCTAAATGCTGCTCTCCATCCTGGTAAACACAGAATTTCTTCCTACCTTACTCCTAGATCAGGTGTGAAGACCATACCCAGCCATCACAGATATGTTCTTAAAATATAATTTTTTTGTTGTAGAGTTATGTAGAAATTGACAAATTCATCATTAACCACACTGTGTAGCTATATTACTGGTAATAATTAAAGTGATTTTAACTAGTGAATAGATAAAACAATAAAACACACTTGGTATCATTTTAGTTTAATCTATTTGATTCCATGAGGAAGGAGTTTTTATTTGGTCATATGATATCCTTAACATCTCTCCTTGCTAATCTCCATTTTTAACAAATGACAGCAGATCTCTTCCTCAGATTTTTCACTGATCATGGTAGTTAAATAGCATATATTCATGTTGTGTGGTTCATTTTAAAAATGTCACAATTATAGTCATGTTATGTCTATTATACAGCAATAAAATAAAAACATGTTTTTAATAAATTTAAGTACAGTGATATAAAGAGAATTATTAAATAAGAAGGAGCCTAGTTATTAGAAAGGTTAAATCATGGGAACATGCTCCCTTTGTTCCATTACAAAAGAATCTGATAAAAAGTAACTGAATCAATTTCCCAAATCAGAAAGCTGATAAACAGTTGCTCATAGAAATAATCTGGTTTACATTTAGACTTCTGATGCCTCTCTGGATGGAAACAGAGCAGACAAGGAATCATGAAGGACAGCAGTGGGGAAATTATTTGAATCTATATTTCAAATTCTTTGCAATATAGATTACAGATGATATGCTAGGTCACTCTAAAAATACATTTATGAAGTTACAAGAATTAAGATGTAGGTTCGCATTTATGATTTCAAAGCCATTTGAAACATCTTGCCTACAGTTTGACCACAGCAGTTTTCAGTGTCCCAATTTGTACAGTTAAAGGATTAGCTATTTACTGTTTTTTCAATGTTAAAGAAATTATGGTGAACTATCAATTAAGTATTTCTACAGATACTGGCAATAACAAAATTAATCTAATGAATAAACTGAGGGGATAAAATTATAGTCATGAAGAAATTAACCTTTCTGTGACTGAAGAAAAATTTTCAAAACATTAAACTCATATATTACATTTATGCAAGTATAAATAGTTTTTAAGAAAGACAATAGCAAAATAATTATAAAAGATAAGGAGTATAAAATAAAGAGGAGAACTAATCACACTGATTCAAACTCCATATATAATAGTAAATTCAATCAATATTGTCAGGCCCTTATAGGCTTTCAACACACACACATTTGCCATTAGATGAAATAGTAGATCCTTATGCCTGGCCAATTTATTACCCAACTTTTCAATATTAGGGTTTGAATAAATGTTACCATTGTGTCAAATATTTATTTCTGAATTAGTGGAAGACAAACAACTGTCATCTTGCATAAGCTTAGACACTACCAATTTTACTCTCCAAAATTATTTTAACTATTTTACTTTCCATGAAATTGTTATTAAGAACTTATAACAAGAACAAAGTGTACTCTTTTGAGATTCTTTTCGTACCCTTATATAATCACAATTTCCCCACAAAATCACTATCTTTATCTGCAATAAGGCTAAACATCACCATAGCATGTACTCTTATCGCTATATCACAATTAAATGTATAACCTTACAATAACTTTTAAGGAGAACAAAAGGCAAATAGCATGCCATTAGCCTAATACAAGCAAAAACATCAGGACAATTTTGAATTGTCTTCAGGTTAGTTTCCAGCTCTTCTGGAAAATATCTGCTGGGTACATTCTCCACTTTTGGTAAGCACTGTGCTAACCTTTTTCAATCATATAAACCTGAAATGAAATGGGAAACTACAAATCCATGATGCAAACAAAGCTACATTAATTCTCTGCAAATATATTCATGATTGTTTTTCTGGGAGAAGCTCTGCTGTTTTTCAAGGAAAACCAAGAGTTAGGTACCCCTGAATCCGTCCTGAACTCACAGAGAAGTATGAATTCTTTCCACAGGAATGTGATCTGGTCTTTTGATTACAGATATAATTTCTTTGCACCTGCTCTGAATTGTGAGTAAGCCAGAGACATTTTTGTATACCTGCTAAAGCAATGTGCGCATGCATTCGGTAGGAGTCACCTGCTTTATGCTTTTGCCCGGAGGAAATGATATCTGCAAGAGCCAAATATAAACAGGACATTATAAGAATTCATTCTTTGAAAACTAGGGGCATTTGTTTTCCCAAAAGTGTTTCTAAAGCAGTCTTGCTATAATCACTAACCTATTGTCCAAGGTTATATTCCTCAGGCCTTCTGGGAATTTTCGGTCTGTAAATTTGCTTTTCACATTGCTTTAGCACGGGTCTGGGCACTGAGTCTCTAGAGAGCAGTATTCTTATTCAGACCTGAGGAAGGTCAGGAAATTCTGCCATCTTTAGCTAATGCTCTTGTTTGAAAAGCAGGAGGGAGACTTAGTAGCCCTGAAGAAGCATGAAGTTTCTTTGGAGGAGGTCTCTACTTCTTGAGAGGGGAACAACAAAGGGAATCAAAGGGAAACATACAGAGTTTGAATAATTGTCAGGAACAAAGTAATATGAATACAGGAGTCACGTTCCTCTCAGTCCCAGGTTATTTACTTCCACATTTATTTCCATTTCTCAAGAGGGAGATTAGGTTTTGCAAAGAAAAGGAAGAAAAAATAACCAAACCAAATTAACTTTCCTTTCCTTTCCTTTTGGCAAAAGGGAAAAGATAAACACAACTGTGAATCATCAGCTGGGAGTCAATATTAGAGGTTATTACAATATAGTGGATATAATTGTCTGTGCTAAAGTGAATTTTTATTGCTTCTCAGTTTTACACGTAGTAATTTGTATCTGTTAACATCATACTCCTAATTTATCTTTCCTCCCCTTTCTCTCCCCTTTGATAATCATGGGTTTGTTCTCTGCCGGGGTCCAGCCCCTGCAGGTCCAGGGAATTCGAAGCGTGGACGGCGTCGGTGTCTTAGAAGTATTTATTTATTAATAGAAGATTAGATTAGGAAGAAATAGTGTAGTAGGAAAATTAAGTGGAGAAAAGAGGCTGAATAACTTGGTTTATGTGGAAAGCCAATAAAACCTCGAGACAAGAGGTTTGCACCATCTACGTAGGCCACCGGCGTCCTCTTGAATATCGGGGGGTGCCCCACCTTGGGCACCCCCTCGCGTGGAACTTAAAAGTCAGGACAAGTAAGTAGACATGGCGAGCCTCCACGCCCCAGATGGGAATTCAGCCAGAAATTAGAGTAAAGGGAGAGAGAGAAAGAGACACAGGGAAACCAGTCCTCCCAATGACTGGCTCCAGCCCCTATTGTCCTTCAAGGCCTTTTATACCTTTTCTGATTGTATATAGAGATCAAGGGGTAATACAAATTTATGCAGTGTTAGCAGCCCAAACTCTTATCAAAAACCAGGTTTTTCTCTCTGCATACCTAGCTGTATACACAAGTCTTAGGTGATTTACATCATCTTCAGGCCAAAAGGGCCAATTAACATTTTATGGCTCTTTTCTGATAAGGGTTTGTTAACCAGAAGACTTATTTGTGTTA